>VZQC01014885.1:301818-460291 GCA_009823505.1 Rhizomys pruinosus
GGGGGGGAAGGGAAAGGGAAATATGCCTGATCTGAATTGGAAAATGATGTATAAAATGCACAAACCATCAATAAAAATTAAAAAAATAAAAAAAAAATAAATAAAATATAAAAAGGGCATTGTTTCTTCGAAGAAAAATAGGAAAAATGGAAAGAACTCTGTTATAATGAAAGAAATGGAAATTATACATCATTCTACAGAATGGTACATCACTCTAATAGGTCAACATGTACTAATTATTGAGTTTGTATTCAGCTAGTACAAGTCATTTAGATACTGGTGGTCCAGGCAGTTTCAAGTACAAAGTGGTATTTAAGAACTTTTACAGAAGCTGTCTTGTTGCTTTTAGGGTTTCCAGCAGTTTCAGGACCAGGGAATCTTATCAGTCATTGAGTGTGCGCTGCCCCAGGTGGGGGCCCCGTAGCACGGGGTGCCTGTGGTTTGCCTCTGATGCTGAAAATGGAGATGTGATCTGTCAGAGCAGGAGGTGCTCTTTCTAGGTGTAAGATGTAGTCTGGAAGATGCGAAGTGGACACCACTCTATTTTCTAGGACACTTTGATATTGTACACACAGATTCTTGAAGACTGTTTTAGAAAATCTGAGGTATAGCCACTTGTCTCTATAGGCATGAAATCAGGTAGTGAGATATATTTAGAGTCAGTCTCAGTCTGCCTGCCTGCCTGCCTGCCTGCCTGCCTGCCTGTCTCCCTCCCTCCCTCCCTCCTTCCCTTCCTCCCTCCCTCCCTCCCTGTCCAGATTGGCCTTGAACTCAAAGATTCACCTGTCTCTACCTGCTGAGGGTAGGCATTAAAGGTCTATGCTTCTGAAATATTTAGAGTCTTCAGAATTGTTCTATAGAGGGGAAGACTTACTTTCAAGTTATCTCTGAGAAATGGGCACAGGTAGAGGGATATGGTAGATTGAGGGAAGGGAACTCAAAATGCAGGTCAATAAGATACAATATAAATATGATTACCAATAACAATAATTTAGACTTACCTGGATCATAGTTTAATTAGCAACTGATATATAGGTAAGCTTGGAAATCATAAAACTGGGCAAGTGAAACAGACTGAGATCTTAGTAACTAAGTATATATTTTAAGGCCATGTAGGTGTCCAATTCTTGGTGTAATCTCTGATTAAACAAAGTACAAAATTCAATTGTGAAACATCATAGGTAACCTGATGTATTTTAATTGTCCTTGCCGTGTGAAATGCTGTGTCTGGTAGTGGCTCATCTTCCCACTTCACTTTACAGTTCTCTATTAAGGACTCTTTTTTTTTGCCAACTTAAAGTGTACTTTAAAAAATTAAAGTTGGGGGCTGGAGAGATAGCCTAGTGGTTAAGGGTGCTGACTGCCCTTGCAGAGGACCTGGGTTCGATCCCCAGCACCCACATGGCGGCTGAGAACCGTCTGTAACTCCAGTTCAGGGGAATCCGACAACCTCTTCTGACCTCCGTGGCATTGCACAACACGGGTGCACAAACCTACATGCAGACAGTACATTCATACACATAAAAAAATAAATAAAATTAAAAAAATTAAAATTGATCCCAGCACTCAGGAGGCAGAGGCAAGCGGATCTCTGTGAGTTTAAGGCCAGCCTGGTCTACATAGTAAGTTCCAGAACAGCCAGGGCTACAGGGGACCCTGTCTTGAAAACACCAAAAAAAAAAAAAAATTAATTAAAAAATTAAACTGTGATCAGAATGGACACATTTGCAGACATTTGAGACTTAAAGATCTTGTTTCAAATTGAAATAGAAAATTTACCTGAAAGAATAACATCCTAATTCCTACGTACTCATATGTAAAATTATAATTGCCTTGTCTAGTGATTCTCAGGGTAAATAGGTGAGGCAGAATCATGTCATTAAAAAAACTGGCCGGGCGTGGTGACGCACGTCTTTAATCCTAGCACTTGGGAGGCAGAGGCAGGCGGATCTTTGTGAGTTCAAGGCCAGCCTGGTCTACAGAGTGAGTTCCAGGACAGCTGGGGCTACAGGGAGACCCTGTCTCGAAAAGACAAAAAAAAAAAAACTGATGAGCCAGGCGTGGTGGCGCACGCCTTTAATCCTAGCACTCGGAGGCAGAGGCAGGTGGATCTCTGTGAGTTCAAGGCCAGCCTGGTCTACAGAGTGAGCTCCAGGCCAGCTGGGACTACAGGGAGACCCTGTCTCGAAAAGACCCCCCCCCAAAAAAAACCCCAAAAAACTAGTGATGTAGAAAAATGAATTTGTTACAAAATGCAGTATAATAAAACATTAGATTTAGGTTAGGAGTTAATTTGCTTAGATGTTATAAAGATGTATGTAGTTAATTTTCCTGTAGCACATAGCTGTTTTGGGGAAGGAAACCCAGAAGATTGCTGTGGAATGAGAGAAGAAAGAGCAGGGTTGAGTCTTGGCTGTAGTGTAGATAAGTATAAAGTCAAATACACAGAGCTTAGGGGTAAAAGGTTGTTTTTTTTGTTTGTTTTTGTTTTTTTTTTGTCATATACTAATATGAGCGAAGGCATTTAATTGGCCAAAATATTTATCAGGTCAGTTTAGTTGTGTGAAACAGATAGTTTTGATTATTCTAGAACCTATTCTTTTGTTTTGTTTTGTTTTGTTTTGTTTTGTTTTGTTTTGAGACAGGGTCTCCCTGTAGCCCCAGCTGTCCTGGAACTCACCATAGTAAATGCATGTGTAAAATGTTTTACAACTATGTTAAATGCTGAAATGATTATGAAATAGTGGGTGTGAAACTCTTTGGTATATAGTCTAGCCCTAATTCCATGTCATTTGTCAACATAATTTATTTGAAATAGGAATTTAATACTTAGCTCATTGAACGAGGTGCCTGCCATTTTCTTTTTCCTGTAGCTTTAACCTTTCTGAGATTACAGTTTCCTAAAGTACTTTCTCTGATATTCTACCTAGAGAGCTCAGTTTTCCTCTGCAGCTCACTCCCATTGTCACCCTGCTTGCTTCTCTGGAAATCTGATCTTTCTTAAATGATTTCTGTGTATTTGTCTTTTGCATAAAATCTCGTACTTAAGACATCAGCCCTAGGAAGGCCCTTAGCTTGCTGAGGGACTGCTGCCCTCTGTCCACTGACACTGCCTGCCTTTGTGCTCAGTTATTAATGGCAGATAAGGCTCCCTTCAGGCACATGTACACTGCTCTAACCAAGAGAATCAATTCTTTTCAGCTGTAATGCTGCTGAAAGTTTTTTTTGTTTTTTGTCTCTTTTTTTTTTTTTTTGAGACAGGGTCTCCCTGTAGCCCCAGCTGGCCTGGAACTCTCTCTGTAGACCAGGCTGGCCTTGAACTCACAAAGATCTGCCTGCCTCTGCCTCCCGAGTGCTAGGATTAAAGGCATGTGCCACCACGCCCGGCTGTTTTTTGTTTCTTAAATAAGGGAAAGAATTTTGATAGTGTATATCAGAAAGATGGTTCTAAAGACCCTCTAGTTCTGTGAACCAGGTGGATTGAATACACGTTTAAGAAAAGATGCCTTTCAGCCGGGCTGGTGGGCACGCCTTTAATCCTAGCACTCGGGAGGCAGAGCAGGCGGATCTTTGTGAGTTCAAGGCCAGGCCTGGTCTACAGAGTGAGTTCCAGGACAGCTGGGGCTACAGGGAGACCCTGTCTCGAAAAGACCAAAACAAAACAAAACAAAAAAAAAAAAAAAAAAAAAAAGAAAAGATGCCTTTCAGCTTTCCAGAACCTTTTCCAGTGTAAAATAGTATAGGAAATATCCAGTTCAGGTAGCTGGTTTAGCTGCAAAAAGTATACCAGAGCACAGTTCCTGAAAGACTACTTGGCTGCTGTTAGTGCATCCTTGTCTTGTCTCTAGTGTCCCCTAGGGCTCTGGCTATAGGAGTTTGGGATGCCTGGGTTCCTGGGAAGAGGATGGCCCTCAGGAAGTTTTTTCCCCTCATTGTTTTCTTACATGCCCATTCCTTACAGGCTTCTCACTGCTGTGCGTGCGTGCGTGTGTGTGTGTGTGTGTGTGTGTGTAGGAAGTTAGCTAGAAATAAGTAAAAAATGAATGGAAAAACTTTTCCAATGGCATTTTGTTTTTAATTAGGCTGACAAACATGGTGTTATTGGCCCTATGCAGCAACCAAGCTTTGTTTGTTTAAAATATCCCAGGCTGTTCTACAGCATTAAACAAGATACATGCTAGCAACCAGGAAGCTTTATAAAATTTGTATTACCCTTCTTCCATCAGTCTGTATTGTAAACATCTTTGCCAAGTGGGTTGAGACATATCTCTGAAATGTAAGTTTTCCCCAACTTAAATATGTTAATTAAAAACTCTCTTTTACTTATTTCTGGATCTGTCTCTTCACTTGCTTTTCATTCTTCTGTATGGAAATTAAAATATTCATGATAATGGTAAAAAGTTATGAGATAGATGCACATTTGTCTACATACATGGATACAGTACAATATCTATATCTCTGTTGTCTGTCTGTACAGTGTGCGCTCATTTCTCATGTGCTGTTTAATGTTGATGTTACTGGAGTGTGTGACTGCCTTTGTGGAGCCATGCTAAATTGTATGGGATGCGAAGACCACGCTGGATGTGTTTCTGTAGCATCTGTGTGGCAGGTGAGCTGCCATCAGGGAGCTTGTGAGCTGTCTTTAAGGAGTTGGCTTCAGGGAGTGATGGTTGAGGCTAGGCTGCAGTGTAAAGGCCTTTCTCTGAAGGGTGTAATTTCCATGATGTTTATACTAGACTGGACAACTTGGATATGGGGCAATATGGTCTTATGGTCACTTAAGAAAACAGCGCTGCAGGTACGCAGTGTCTTAAGTTTTTAGCCTAGTGCTGTTTGATTTGTTGCCTTTAAAGCAAACATTAGTTCTCAACACTAAATGGGGGTGGGGTGGGGGAGAATCTTCATCTGAAAGGCAGCTCAGAAGATCCAGATACGTCAAGCATATGTAGAAATAACCGTAAGATTTCTGCAAGAAACCTGTGAAATAGTATGTTATGTAACAAAACACTAGACTATTGTTAACTGCATATTTTGTCTTACAGGGATGATTGGTATGCAGATGGACATATCCTTAAAATAAACCATCTTTAGATGTCCGCTGCGTGTACACTGTTAACAAATGAAAATTGTCAGTAAGGACCAGTGATAACTTCTCTGGATGAAGGCAGTATTGTTTATCAGTCACAAATGTAAGGACTCCCTTTCTTTGTTCAGTGCTTGGTCGTTTCACTTGCTTGGTTCCTGGGACAGGTGTTAGTCATTCCTACTTGTTCTCACCTTGAGCGGTTGGTCCGTGCTGTGGTAGAGGAAAAACTAGTTTGAGAGTAGGATATCCTGGTGTTCACATGTAGAGTTATTACTGGGAGCAGATTCTAGAGTGGGAGGTCTGAGATTGTACATCTTGCGTAGTTCACAGATCTATCTATATCTTCCACCCCCCCCCGCCAGCCCCCACCCCCAACTCGCAAGGTTCTAGTCTCCTGGAAGAGAGGCAGGAAAGCAAGAAAATGCACCTGTGTGCCTGGACTTCTTTGGCCCTTGGCTGGGTGTTGTAGTGTGTGCGTACTAGGGAGGGCTTCAAAGCCTCCTAAAGGAGGAAGTCTCTGGAAGCATCTTCAAGAGGTGCCAGCAAGTCCTAGATGGGACAGGCCAGATTGCAATGAGAAGATACCCGAGGTCAGAGCAGAGCAGAGCAGACTGCAGGTCAGAAAGCAGAGGGGCGGTTGGTCATCTTCCAGGATTTGAGATACTTTGGGTGGGGGATATGTGTGAGTGTCATGGGGCAGAGGGAAAGAATTTGGGGAGTTCAGAATGAAGGAGTGCTTGGGGATGTGATTCCAGCGTGCATTCACTTGTGCTGGAACTTTTGGACAGTGAAAGCCAAGGGAGAGGTCTTTAAGAATTTCATAGAGACAGGACATGACTCAGTGAGCACTTTGGAGGCTTGTTCATTCGTGGGACTTGGGAGAACCAGTTTAGCTTTCAAACTTTTGTTCTTCACTAAAACATGAAAGCCTAATTCTGTAGGAGAGTCAGTCTGGGTGAGGAGGAGAAAGAGGAAGAGGAGGAGGAGGAAGAGGAGGAAGAACGGTGGTGGCGGCGGCGGCAGCAGCGGCAGCAGCAGCAGCAGCAGCAGCTAGTCAGCTGTCAGGATGAACAAGTTGAGCACCGGGTGGAATGTGCATAGAGCAGCAAGCTTTCTGAGGATGGGGCCGTGTCTGTTTTTTTTCCCTGTTGTATATGCAATGTATCAGGTAGAGGTCCAATATCAGTGAGATAATGAAATAAACGAAAACCATCAATGCTATCTTTGTCACAGTTTAAAAATTACTTAGTTGTTCTAGGGGTCAAATCCAGGACCTCATCTTGCCAAGCAGACACTCTACAATTAACCATCCCGGTTTTATTTTTAATATTATATTTAAACTAGTGGCAGACCTTCAGAAGGAATCCCCATGCTTTGAAATCCTTTTCTGTATAGTTAAGAACCAATCCTGGCATAGTAAAAATTATTTATCAAGAAGTAGAAATTGAGGTCATGGTGGCACATACCTTTAATCCTAGCAGTCAGGAGGCAGAGGAAGACCGGATCTATTGTAAGAATAAGACCAGCCTTGTTTACATGCAAGTTCCAGGCCAGCTGGGGCTATGGGGAGACCCTTTCTCAAAACAGAAACCAATTAATTAGCCATCCAAACAAACAACCATAAGAAAGGAAAACAACAACAACAACAAGTGGAGATCTATGTTGGGAGACAAAGGAGAAATTTTATAGGTTGAAAGTATAGTTAACATCAAAGCAGACATATGGAAAGACCATCACACACTGTACTGTAAGGGATGATATTGTCCTTTGAAAGAATACTAATCTCTAAACAGGAGAAAATACCCTTCATGAGAAAGGACGAGTGCTATTCAGTGGTCTTTTTCTCAAAATGACCTACAAGTATGAACACATAGTATTGCTGTCCTCAGGGCTTTGTGCACTGACAGAGATGCTCCTCTCATGCACTGTCTAACGAATGGCTGCCAACCACATGTGGCTGCTGAGCACTTGAATGTGGCTTGTGAATGAAGGAATGGAACTGAAATTTTACTTACTTTTCAGTGATTTCAGATAGCACCATGTGGCTAGTGGCTGCTGGCTCAGGGAACACAGCACAGCCCAACAGCAATGTCCAAGCATACTAATTAGAAATAAAATGTGGTCTTGGCCAGAGAGTTCCGGAAGGGCACCATTTGGTCCAGGAGGCAGATCTGAGAGTGACTTGTGATGAACTGATGTACTGGTGTTGGTAATTTGGAGACACTTCCTGATCCCTTTATCTGGGTGCTTGTCAGTTGGATGGATGCCGTCCCAACAGCAAGCGTTGGCCCCAAGGGACTTTCCTCCTTCCAAGTTGGCTGTCGTAGCCAGGGTTGGGGGCAGGGAGATGGCTGCCCATGGGCTATGTTCGAGGCTTTCAGTTTGAATTGAAGTTCAGCAGTGAGTCCTTTATCTTCTCTGTGTGCACTTATCAGCATGTGGACCCTGTCCCTCTCTTGATAGTGATGTCACCTTGGTAACTGAGTGGCCTCTTTATGGGTCGGGGTGAGGGTGGTGATACGCTGTTTTCCAGCTGCTAGACACTTAGATACATACTTCACTCCTTCCAGAATCCCGGTCAGTTCTTTTCAGGTTCTTTGGAGATGGAGGGGAGAGGAGAGCTTACTAGAGAACCACTGAAAGGCTGTCCGTAGACCATCAAAGTCTTTGGTATCTAACAGGCACTACCCTATGAGTTCAGACTCAACTAGGTGTGTTGGACATTTATGGAAGAATTTTCTTTCGGATGATATTTTGCCATCCCAGTGGTTGAAGTACAGGAAATACTTTGTACTTGAACAGTACAAAGTACTGTTAAATTCACCAGTTTCCTTGCTAGGTTTCTAGTCTATACTTGAATTATAAAAAGGTATACATCTCTTTGCTACTAATTTAAAACACAGATGCCTATTTGCTTTCAGAAAAGTAGACTAGTTAGAATTGTGTAAGTTTTGTGAGGTTGGAAAGTCAAGTCACTGCATTAAAGACATAATGTGGCATTAGATAATGAAAACAAACAGTATTTAGTATTTTTACACTTTTTTTGAGACATGGTCTTTCGTTTTTTTTTTAAGTAAATTAAAAAATTTTTTATTTATTTTTTATGTGTATGAATGTACTGTCTGCATGTAGATCTGTGCACGTGTGTCGTGCAATGCCGTGGAGGTCAGAAGAGGGCACCGGATTCCCCTGGGACTGGAGTCAAAGACGGTTCTCAGCTGCCATGTGGGTGCTAGGGATCGAACTGGGGTCCTCTGCAAGAGCAGTCGACACTCTTAACCTCTAGGCCATCTCTCCAGCCCCGAGACATGGTCTTTCTATAGCCCTAGCTGGCCTGGAATTCACTCTGTAGACCAGGCTGGTCCTGAATTCACAGAGATCTCCCTGTCCCTGCCTCCCGAGTGCTAGGACTAAAGGCATGCGCCACCACGCCCGGCTTAAAGAGGGTTCTTAGACGCCATGTGGGTGCTGGGAATTGAATCTGGGTCCTCTGCATGAGCAGTCGGTGCTCTTAATCACTGAGCCATCTCTCTAGCCCCTATTTTTACACTTTTAAATACTGATTTTTATATTTTCTCATTGATTTCTTGTTTGTGCCTGTTGCTTTCATTAAAGAAAAAAATTTTAAATAAAAAATATTTTGTGGTGCTAGGGCTCGAGCCCAGGGTTTGATGTGTGCAAGACAGATGCTCTGAGCTCTAGCCTCAGCTCATTTCTGATTCTTTGGGCTGTTTACTTGTTTGGATCTGCCTGTTTTTCATCCTGCTTATTCCCAGTGAAATTTACTAGTAACCCTAATTTGGTTCTCTTATGTGCTTGCTTCCTAAACGTTATAGTCTAATTAAAATGTTCTTAAAGGGAAATTCTTCCGTTTGGAGACAGAAGCATTGTTTTACTGACTCATCTCTGAACAAAATGGATCCAGGGTTGGCCTTTGCTTTCTTTCCCCCTTTCAGCATCCTGCGATCTTATCCATTCATCTCTTTCCATTTTGGGGAACCGTTTATCATTAGCGTTTTGTATGAGATACTTAGTCCTGTCAGTCAATAAAAGGAGTTTTCATCTGTGGTGTGAAGAGGGGCTTGGATCAGAAGGCCTTCTCACATGCATGGCAACCCTGAAGTACTCATAACTAACTGGTCTTGCACGTGCCTTTGGCGTGTTGATGACTCATAGGGAACAGTCTTGTGCCCTCTTCTTACCCTCAGACCCACACACCTATGAACTTTCCTTCAGTTCACATTTCAAGCTTTATATTTTGGATTAAGTGGAAATTACTAAAATTCATTATTTTACTCTTTTGGACTACTCTAAACGTGGCTACTAGAACATCATGAACAGCTTCCTGCTTGTGACTTCCACCTGTGGGCCTTGAACTTGTGGTCTAGGCAGGCATTGAACAGTTTTAAATATCTGTTATAAAAACAGAAAATGACATGATTCAGCTGTGATTTGGGAAATCAAGCATTCAAATGGTCTTGATTGAATAAAAAAAATGACCAAAATAATTTAATTAGGTTAGCTCAAATCACAAGTATGAACTGTAGCTACCAGATGGATTCCTGGCACAGTTGTTGTGGATTGAGAGGTCAGGAAAGAGGCAAGAAGGCATTGGTGGTGGCCCGTGTGAGCAGCCACTGCGGGTAGACTGTAAAGCCACAGGTTTTGAACTTTTGCCTGGGGCTCACCTGAGTGTGGTCACAGCTGTGGTGGGTGACATGCTTACTTGATACCATGCAATACTGGCAGATTTTATGCCCCTGGGAATGGATTCTTAATGGGAATGAGAAGGGAACTGGAAGGAGAGGAACAAAGCCAAGTGTCGGGTACAGTTACTCTCAGTGAGGGCTGCTTTGTCTCTTCTCATGCCTGTAGCAACTTCTTCTCCCCCTTCTGCTGGGCCCTGAGCAGATAAAAAGCAAGTGCCATTTCCACCGCTGCTACTGCTCCAAGCTGGCTCAGTGGGTCTGCAGGAGAGGGCACCAGGGGGCTTCTGTGCTCCCTATCCCCCAGGGTAGAGGGGGGCACAGTCCAGCCAGGAACCAGCATTTCTTCCCATGACACCTGGTAGACCCTAGAGGACGAAGCTGTTAGAATAGAAAACAAAACCTTTTCTGGACATTTAAGTAACAATACTTTTTTTTTTTTTTAAGCTAGTATGAAAGGTGATGTAAGTGGTCTGTGTGGCCGGTTTAAGCTATTATCAAGTCCACTCCAGTATTTATTTTCTTGAAAATTGGAGTGAGCCTTGAATAAATGAAGACTGACTGCTTAAGCTTTTAAGGTACAAATTCAATTTATGAATATTTGTTGCATTTGGCATTGGCGATTTCTACTTCTTCTAGTTTTGCAGAAAAGCAACATGTTTTCTGCAAAATGGCTTTCATGCATACCTGGTTCTTCCTGTCTGACCTCTGTATTTGGAGAAAGTAGATCAGAAATTTTATGGCAGTTAGCGGCAGAGTGAAGAGACCTTTGACATTAGTTGACAGCTGTCACCTGAAAGCTATGGACCTGGAGACCCTCTGAAGTGTCACGCCTGTAATCCTGACAGTGAGCAGGAATGTTGTTTACATTCTCGCTAAGCAGTCTCCCCTTGTTAGAATATGTTACTGTGGGGTAGGCTAAAATGGAACTTTATCTGTCTTACAGGGTAACTCCTTCGCACACTAGTTTATTTCCATATCCCTGTAGAAGTGTGCAGTGGAGTTTATGACTGAGTCTGTTTAGAGCATCACTCTGGAAATTCTTCATTTTTTTTTTCAAGTAGGTCAGTATCATACAATACTTAATGTGCTTATAAGAGGCAAAAAATGAGTTAAATTCCAAAGATGTCTAAGATTTCAAACATTTTTCCTATGTGAATTAGTTCTTTATTAGGTTGCTGATTTAATAAGCAGTGAACAAAAACACTTTCCTGTTTTGGTTGTTGAAGCATTCTTCAAATCAAGCTGGTTATTTTAGTCTGACCCCAAATCTATCAGAAAGACTTTGGGGAGAACATAGAGAATGGGAAGCTGTACTGTGTGCTGCTAATACCAAATGTGGGGTGATGTCCCTCTATAGCCCCCTCGTTCCTGCTGGGCCCTGGTTTGTCTTATAAGGTATTAAAGAGGTCTGCGTGGATATTTTTGAACTTTATTCTGTTAACTAATACTCAGTTCTGGCTAGTCTGCGGAGAGGCCTCTGTCTCTATAGTAATCATTGTCCACCAGCTGGTTTCTCTGAATGGTCACTTAGGGTCCTGATCCCTCACCAGAGCCCTGCTGCCTACTACTGAATAAATGAGCCTGGTTTCTGGGCTCTGCTACCATCTCACAGGTCTGGAGCATGGTGGGCCCACAGCCATGAGTGAAATTGGTCCTTCAGGAGAATGAAAGCTTTTCTTGTGGTCTCTCTCTTAATCTTGCCTATTCCTGCTATTAAGCATAATGAAATTATGAATTTATTGTGCTGTTCTCAAGCCTGCTTTTCAACCTCATTATGGGTGCTTCCTTGGTGGATGCCTCTGTTGCTATTACATAGTTGTATGTGGGCTATAAATATCTAATTTGTGCAAAATGACTGATTTTGGTATTTGTATAATCCTCTAGTCACTTTAACTAAGTTGGGCTTTTCACAGCCCTCGGTGCTGCGCTCCTCTGATTACACTGCTCAGGGGAGTGAGGTTAAGGGCGGCTGTTGGTAACCAGAGCATTTCCAGGGCTTTAGTTCAGCAGATGGGCTGCTTGGCTATATTCATACATCTGCTTGCCTGCTGTGGCAGCTGCTGCTGCTTCATGTTGTGTTCTTTTGTTCTGTTCCATCCAAGAATGGAATGCTAGGAAGTGTAGTGAATGGATTAATTTAAGGTTAAGGTTAGTGTTTTGCTTGCTTTCTAAGTAACCGATCATAATAATGCTTCTGGTAGAAGCTAATGAGTTTCTCTTAAAGTGAACTAGATTTATAAAATACAGCTCAGTGAGGGGGCTAGATTAGTATTGTCGATGGAAACCAGATTCAAATGTGTAAAATACCAGCAGTTGTTATCATTGGTGCCTAATGCTTTGTTTTCTTTTTCTTTCTTCCCACCTCCCACTCCCTTCCAGGACCTGTATCCAGACTTTGCCTGACTCTGCAGGGTCCAAGAGAATTAAAGAAATATAGAATGACATGAAGAAGATTAGTTAAGGATTATAGGCTTTGAGGACAAACACCTCAGTGAAGTGAAGCACAGACAAGCTCCCAAGCTGTAGTTTGGAGGAGCCGTGTGTTGGAAGAAGATGGCAGATCCAGGAATGATGGGTCTTTTTGGTGAGGATGGGAATATCTTCAGTGAAGGCCTCGAAGGCCTTGGAGAGTGTGGCTACCCTGAAAACCCGGTGAATCCCATGGGTCAGCAAATACCAATAGACCAAGGCTTTGCCTCCTTACAGCCATCCCTTCATCATCCCTCCACAAATCAGAATCAAACCAAGTTGACCCATTTTGATCACTATAATCAGTATGAACAACAAAAGATGCATCTGATGGATCAGCCTAGCAGAATGATGAGCAACGCCCCTGGGAATGGACTGGCCTCTCCGCACTCGCAGTACCATACCCCTCCTGTTCCCCAGGTGCCTCATGGTGGCAGTGGTGGTGCTCAGATGGGAGTCTATCCTGGCATGCAGAATGAAAGGCATGGGCAATCTTTTGTGGACAGTGGCTCCATGTGGGGCCCCCGGGCTGTTCAGGTACCAGACCAGATACGAGCTCCCTACCAGCAGCCGCAGCCACAGCCGCAGCCTCCACAGCCCGCTCCGTCGGGGCCACCAGCACAGGGCCACCCTCAGCACATGCAACAGATGAGCGGCTACATGGCTCGTGGGGATTTTTCCATGCAGCAGCATGGCCAGCCGCAGCAGAGGTTGAGCCAGTTTTCCCAAGGTCAAGAGGGCCTCAATCAGGGAAATCCTTTCATTGCCACCTCAGGACCTGGCCACTTGTCCCACATGGCCCAGCAGAGCCCCAGCATGGCCCCTGCCTTGCGTCACTCAGTGCAGCAGTTCCACCACCACCCCTCTACTGCTCTGCATGGAGAATCCGTTGCCCACAGCCCTAGATTCTCCCCAAATCCTCCTCAACAAGGGGCTGTTAGGCCACAAACCCTTAACTTTAGTTCTCGGAGCCAGACAGTCCCCTCTCCTACTATAAACAACTCAGGGCAGTATTCTCGATATCCTTACAGTAACCTAAATCAGGGATTAGTTAACAATACAGGGATGAATCAGAATTTAGGCCTTACAAATAATACTCCAATGAATCAGTCTGTACCAAGATACCCTAATGCTGTAGGATTCCCATCAAACAGTGGTCAAGCACTAATGCACCAGCAGCCCATCCACCCCAGCGGCTCACTTAACCAAATGAACACACAAACTATGCATCCTTCACAGCCTCAGGGAACTTATGCCTCTCCACCTCCCATGTCACCCATGAAAGCAATGAGCAACCCAGCAGGCACACCTCCTCCACAAGTCAGGCCCGGAAGTGCTGGGATGCCAATGGAAGTTGGCAGTTATCCAAATATGCCCCACCCTCAGCCGTCTCACCAGCCCCCCGGTGCCATGGGAATCGGACAGAGGAATATGGGTCCCAGGAACATGCAGCAGTCTCGTCCATTTATGGGCATGTCCTCGGCACCAAGGGAGTTGACTGGGCACATGAGACCAAATGGTTGTCCTGGTGTTGGCCTGGCTGATCCACAAGCAATCCAGGAACGACTGATGCCTGGCCAACAACATCCTGGTCAGCAGCCATCTTTTCAACAGTTGCCAACCTGTCCTCCACTACAGTCCCACCCGGGCTTGCATCAGTCTTCACCTCCACACCCTCATCACCAGCCTTGGGCACAACTCCACCCATCACCCCAGAATACCCCGCAGAAAGTGCCTGTGCATCAGGTAAGGAGATGCAGAGCCTGCCTCACTGCAGTGTGAAGTTCAACATGGTTAATTAACTTGTCTAATAAAATTATTCTTTAAACATCATGAAAACAGTTTCATCCTGAGCACCTTTTTATCTCGTAGGTTGCCTCAGAATCTACCCCTCTGTTACTGCCTTTATGCATGCACTGGTTTATTCATTCAAGAATTCTTAGATTGCTATGTCCCAGGATGTGTTAAGTGCTAAGTATGCAACTGCGTGGTTGATTTGTGTCCCTTTCCTCTTTCCTTTCTCCCCTTCCCTCCCATTCTCTGTGTTTTTTAAAAAATTTTATTATTTTTTATGTGTCTGAGTGTACTGTCTGTACGTAGGTTTGTGCTCCTGTGTCGTGCAATGCCGCGGAGGTCAGAAGGGGGCCTCAGATTGCCCTGGAACTGGAGTTGAAGACAGTTCTTAGCCGCCACATGGGTGCTGGGAATCGAACCCGGGTCCTCTGCAAGAGCAGTTGGTGCTCTTAACTGCTGAGCCATCTCTTCAGCCCCCCATTCTCTGTGTTTTAAAAATGTAGTAAAACTTGGTTTCCAGCAAATTTGTGTATTTGGGGTCGGATCCCTTATCTCCCATTTTGTTTAGTTTCAGTGGGAAGTTGTGAAGGAGTATGTCATAGTAATTTACCAACTATTGAGTATATGAATTTAAACTGTAAGCTGTAAGAAATCACAGTAAGTGGTAATTTATATGATTTGGTTTGAGATTTGAATAACCACTGAAAGAGGCTTGTAAGTTGTGATTTTGGTAGCTTTCCTATTTTATATTACAAAGACATTTTTCCATTATAAATTTTGCTGCTCACAGCCTTGACCTGTGAAAGGTAGTGTTTATGTGTAGGCCAGGAGTGGTAGTGATTCCTTGGTGAGAGAGGGGGTAGGGTGGGGGAGGTGTGAACCGATCATTCTGGGATTCCGAGTACATATTCATCACTAGGATTGGAGCTCTGCATTGGGGCACAGTAAGTAATTTTAGAGCTGTAGGGCTTAGTGCTTGTTCCTGATAGACCTAATCAATTTGGGGAATCATGACCTATATGTGAAAATATAAAACAGAACAAAAGATCATGAATGATTATGTGACACAGGGGTCCTGAGAGAGAAAATACCTGTGAGGAAAGAGTGATTGAAATTCCAGAGTGATTGAAAGGCACCTTACTGAAGTGACCTGGGAAGAGATTTCAGGTGGTTTTGGTGGTTCCCAAACAGAGGTCCCTGGAGTTGAGCCTGTTGCCAGGAGAAGCAGGCTTCACCTTTGAAGATTTAGGCCAGGAAGAGGCTGCTGGGATTTTGTGTTCTGTTTTAAGGAACTGGATGGACTTTTAATGAGTTAGTGGTGACAGTTACACCATCCACAGGGCAGATGGGGGAGCAAAAGATGAAGTGGACGACAACGAGTTGTCCAGGCTTAGAAGTTGAAGTGGATGTGCAGCTGGGTAGTGGGAACAGAAAAACTGAAGCTATGTGGAAATAAGGGGCTTGGTCAGGAAACCAGGCTGCTGGGCATCCGAATCCAATACAGACGTTCAGTAGAGGGGAACTGAAGCCTCACCGTGCCCTGGTTGCTCAGGACTGATGGGGGTTTGGTACAGTTACCTTCAGTGGTTTGGTGCAGAAAGCACTCATCCAGTGCATGGAGACAAAATAGGCTTCCTGTGAGGGAGGGAAGGAGAGAGCAAGAGCACAGAGAGCGAGAGCGAGAGCGAGAGCGAGAGCGAGAGAGAGAGAGAGAGAGAGAGAGAGAGAGAGAGAGAGAGGGGCAGGCAGACATCAAGAGATCTGGCTGGAGTGGAGAGGGATTCGGTACTGTGTTCGCTGGCCTGCAGGGTGTGCAGAGGATGGCAAAGCAGGGTGGAGACCACCAGTTGAACAGTTGCCATTAGAGCCCAAGTCCCAGGGAGGTTGTGGGTGAGCTGGCATCAGTCTTAAGCACTGAGGATTTCCTTTCTATCCAGGACAAACACCCCACAGTGCTGTCCCTTAGGCTTGTTAGCCTAGGTACCCTCTTGGGTAGAAGTGGATGTAACATAGTTTTGCAAAGTAGTGTTAGTCCCTAGAAAGATTCTTACTAAAGAAGAGGTCTTCATTAGTAGCTGGCTCTGACTTCTCAGTCTAGCAGCGGGAAGGTGAGCACACTTTGTAGGGCCGCTCTGGGAATGAGTGTAATGTGTCCCAAGACAGGAATTGCTGTTCTCCAGCTGTCCCAGTTTTGAAAACACAGGTACCTACAGAGGCATTTCAGGATGTTAGTGACTCTGGCTGTGGAGCCAGAGACCAGTCCCTGTGTTAGAGTCTGGGATATCCCTTAGTAGACCAACCCAGAACTTTTGAAATGTAGACAAGGACATCTGAGGTGTTTTTCAACGTAGGTGCAGTTATGTTTGTATTTCTCTTGGTATTTACATTTGTATTTGTGCTTAACTTTGTATCTTCAGATTTTGAAACCTTCTGTTGTTTTTAAAGAAAATAAAGTCAGAAAGGTATTTGAACCCCTGCTCTCTCCTAAGTAAGTTGGTAATACTGGGCAAGTGATTTAACCTCTCTGAACCTGATAGTTGAGTAAAACAGGAAAAATAGTACTCATCCCAAAGGCTGCTATGATTACATATGGTAATGCATTCCAAGCACACGTCGGTTCTTTTCTAGGTTGTAATTTATGACCTTGTTTTATAATTGTTATTGTACTTGTAGATAAAATGTAGAATTAATTTTATTTGAAGGAAAACAGGTGAAATATTATGAAGTACAACCTAAGTTGGTTTGTACAGCCATGCCCTCCGTGATGGGATTTGAGAGGAGGTTGATTCACATGTTCTCAAGCAGTCTAAAAATCTCTCCTTCTCAGTTACTTACATTGGACTCTGGCAAGTATGTCCTTCTAGTAATTTTCTGTTCTGAACCTACCAAATCCATAGTGTATTTCATACATGACAGGGTAGGTCAAGATTACGCTGGGTAGTAGGAAAACTGTTACTTTAGTTTGAAATAAGCATGTAATTTGCTAACTGAAGTATATAAACTTGTTTAAATGTTTTGTGGACTATGACTAGATCCTTTCTAGTTATATAACACTTAAATATCTCTAGATCTTTTATATCAAAGAATTAATAAATTAAAACACCAAAGCAAAAATAAATATTCATTGACCCAAAACATACAAAACTACATTTTGGTGCATGGACATACTCATTAATGAAGCTCCAGATTTGATATTTTGATCAGAACCAGTGGCTTACATATTTTTTTTTTTTTTTTTTTTTTTTGCCATAGCTCCAGCTGGCCTGGAACTCTCGTAGACCAGGCTGGCCTTGAACTCACAGAGATCTTCCACTTGCCTCTGCCTCCTGAGTGCTGGGATTAAAGGCATGTGCCACCACACCCGGTGGTTTACATACATTTTTTAGTAGCTCAAACCGTGGTTCTGAAGCCATTCCGGATTCCTGCAATCCACAGAAGTGACTGGGGAGCCCATGGAATGTGTGTTTCTGTGGGCTACGTGTATTTATTGATATGTACTGTCTTAGAAAATCAAACTCAAGACAGTACATATCAAACTCAAGCCGGGAGTGGTGGTGTACGCCTTTAATCCCAGCAGGTGGATCTCTGTGAGTTCAAGGCCAGCCTGGTCTACAGAGCAAGCTCTAGGACAGCTGGGACTAAAGGGAGACCCTGTCTCAAAAAGACAAAATGAAAAAAAATCAAACTCAAAGAAGTTAGAAAGGTTCCTTAATCTTTTAAAAATAGACCAGGGACTTCCAAGGGAGGTACTTCAGTGGTAGAACAGATGTTTTACTTGTGCAAGGCCCTGGGTTACACACACACACACACACACACACACACACACACACACGCACACACACCTTTGCACCTACACAGCCGTCGCAAGTCTTTGTGCAAACATGGAGGAAGGTGATGTGAGGGATCATCATCCCTGCACTGCCCGTGCAGTGGAACAGTCTGGAAGCAAAGAATAGCATTTTGTTAGTTTCTTATCTGAGACTTGGGTGAATGGATTTCCTCAGGCACAGGCAAGTCCCAAGTTGCTAGATGGTTTGTGCAGCTCAGCGCCTCCAGATCTCCCAGTACCTGGGTTATTTTCTTGGAAAGTTCCTGTGGAATTTAGGATCTGAAACATTGTATTCTTGGGTTAAGTACATTTTGGATATATTTGTGTCTCTTTCCTTAATTTGGTACTAAAATACATTCAGAATAGAAGTTAAGATCAAGGTAATGGGTAATAATGTTCCTGTGTCATTTATTTTTTCTATGTGATTTCTAGAAATAAATAAAAGCTCTAGAAGAGTCAGTGGTACATTAAAAGCACTCACTTTCTGTGACATCTCATGTAAAGCCTTTCTGGAAAACCTTTTCCTGGAAAATCTTTAGTTAGTCCTCGGAGTCCAGACATGGGTAGATACAGGGAAAGTTGGCTGTGCAGCTCAAGCACTGTGCATTCAGGCTGTAACTGGAAATGGGGAAAAGTGTTTTTAGTGGAAAGCATACACATCTATGGAGACTACTATGACATTACTTATGCTTCCACACCTTAAAAGTTGTCTGAGGAAGATGGGAAAATGAAGTACCTGTGAAAAAACCATTTCCACATCTATGCACCTACAGAGACCAGGCTTCCAGTTGACTCTTGGCTGCGGGCTGGTCCTCTGCGGAAAGAGCACTCTTTCCCCATACCAACGGTGGGGCTACTTCTTCACCAGCCTTTGGTAAAGCTCCTTGCTTGCCTTGTCTTTCATGTGCTTATGCAGCCTTGTGTCTCTCGTGATGGCTCCATGGTATTTCTTCTGACTCTGAGTTTGTGTATGCCATGGCTTCGTGAGCAGTCTCCCTACATTTTCTCCTCAGCAGAGTTGATTTATCTCAAAGGTCAGAATGTTAGTAAATTAAAATGGAAAATGCTAAGTGTAGACTTAAAGCTCCACAATCTGAATGAGTAAACGACTCTAAGAGAGCCATTTAGATGGTTTCTATTTTATAAAAAAGTATTTTTTTTGTGACTGCCAAAAGGCTTATGGAGAATAAGATTATAGTTATCTCTTAAAATATTTTATTATTTTCGTTTTTGTGTGTGTATGAGTGTATTGTCTGCATGTATGCAAGTGCACCTGTGTCATGCAATGCCCACGGAAGTCAAAAGAGGGCATTGGATTTCCCTGGGAACTGCCATGTGGGTGCTGGGATTTGAGCCCAGGTCCTCTGCAAGAGTAGCCAATGTTTTTAATTGCTGAGCTGTATCTTTAGCTCCAAAGTATCCTTTTCTTTTTTGTCTTTTTGAGACAGGGTCTCTCTGTAGCCCCAGCTGACCTGGAGCTCACTATGTAGACCTGGCTGGTCTTGAACTCAAAGAGGTCCACTTGCCTCTGCCTCCCAATTGCTGGGATTAAAGGCATGTACCACAGTGTCCAGCTCAAGTATCCATCTTTAAAATATTTATTTATTTATATTTATTTATGTACTTTTTGGGTGGTGGTTTTGAGACAGGGTTTCCCCTGTAGCCACAGCTGGCTTGGAACTTGCTTTGTAGACCAGGCTGGCCTTGAACTCGCAGAGATCCGCCTGTCTCTGCTCCCTGTCAATTTTAAAGTTTTTTAAAAATGGTCTTACTGTGTAGCACAGACTAGCTTCGAACTCCCCGTGTAGCCCAGGCTAGCCTCAAATGTATGGCCTTCCAGCTTCTGCTCCAGAGTGCTGAGATTATAGGCCTGGGCCATTTCACCACTTTAGTAAATGACAGTAAAGCACCAAGAGGGAAATCTCATTTTAGTTTTCTCCCTCATATAGTACAGGTAAAAAAAAAAAATACAGGAGGCCCTTCTAGGGTTAAGTAAGGTAGGACACTAAGTATTGACGGTTAAGGGAAACTGCCAAGAAACTGACACCATTTTCTAAGGTCAACAGAGATACAAAGGACTGCCATCCTGGTCGTCTTTCTGGGCCGTCTCCAGTACAATGAAAGTGGTGGTGGCCAGGTAAGGCTGGCAGCAAGAGGTTTCCTCACCTCTTGTTTAATTTGAAGGAAATGTACCTTTTGGTGCTCCTTAATGAAGAGTAGCTTTTGTGTGTAGTTGACCTGTTCTCCACACCTTTCTGTGTGTTTCTGTAAATAGTCCAGCACCATAGATTTCAGGAGATTCCCGAGACTTTAACCATAACTGTATGTAATCAAAAAATTACTTTAAGGTATAAACAAGAGTTTTTAATCACCAGGGATTTTTCCATTTTGTGTATTTGGTTCATAAAGTGTTAGAAGATGTGATGCTGGTGCAAGGAGGACTGTTGGGAAAGCCTCGAGAGTTTCGGAGGAACAAGTATCTAAGGGAGTTCGCAAGCGGGGAATTGAATTTATGCTCTGCCTGTCCCCTGAGAGGCCGGACAGCTGACTTGCAGTCACACAGGAATCCCGTCGCTCTCCTTTGCTCTCTTGGCCTTCGAGCCGCCCGCCTTACTTAGTGCATGAGATTAGGAGGTTGCAGAATGTTTTTTCCTGCTAGTGACTAGGCAAGGAACTTTCAATCATTATATCACTCGTCAGTGAAAGGGCAGCACATAGACTTAAAATGCTTATTGAATACAGGGATATTTGAAATTAAAGTTCAATTTTTAGACCATATTTCTTGATTAATTCTTAAAGCGTGAAAATTCTTTTTTATTTTTTGAAGACTTATTGGATTTAAAATTTTTATTTGTGTGTATGTCTGTGTGTCTGTGTCTGTGTCCGTGTCCGTGTCCATGTCCATGTCCGTGTCTGTGTCTGTGTGCGCTGGAAACTGAACCCGGGTCCTCTAGAAGAGTGGCACATGCTCTTGGCTACTGAGCCATGTCTTCAAACCTGAATATTCTTTTTAACTTAAAAAAGCGAGGCTGGAGAGATGGCCTAGCGGTTAAGAGCGCCGACCGCTCTTACAGAGGACCCGGGTTCGATCCCCAGCACCCACATGGTGGCTGAGAACCGTTTGAAACTCCAATTCTAGGAGAACTCCAGTTCTAGGGGTATCCAACACCCTCTTCTGACCTCCACGGCATTGCACGACACGGGTGCACAGAACCTGCATGCAGACAGTACATTGATACACATACAGAAATAAATAAAAATATAAAAATTATCTTTAACTTAAAAAAGGATAAATTGTGGGATTATTCATAGCTATCATGTGTTTGTTTTCACTAGTCATTGTAAAAGCACATTTGGAAGTCTGTTTCAAAAATATAAAACTTTAGTTAGCATTTTGGGGCTCACCAGAAGTAGACGGTGGGAACTTAGAGAATTTACCTTACTCTTGATGTCTTAATGCTGCTGTTCATACCCTGCAGTTCCAGCTGTAAACCTGTAGTGACCTATAAGTAACCACAGGGAGGAAAGGAGCTGAGCAATAATAAATGAGGAGGATATGCTGACTTCGCTTTACGCTGGCCCATTACTAAGCTTACTGTGCTTTTGACTGCTCGTATACTGCAGGGACCTTTCCTCGAGGGAGATAACTCAGTTCTTTAGGGAAAACGTTTGATGTCAGTTAGGCGCCAAGTACTATTTTACTTCTGTCAGGTATTTCACCTTTTCCCTTAAATATGTTCATGGGAACAGTGGCACAGACTAAAGGAATACCGTCTCACATGGGGTCACATGTTGTAGCACTTCCTGTGCTTGGTGTCTTACCTAATTTGACCTCTAATTGAATAGGCTGTCCCTTTTTCTTGGAAATGGTGATAGAAGACAGCTCATTGAGGAAATATTTCAGAGTTTAATTTTGGAAAACATTTGTCCTTAGAATCAAGCTCTAAGATTATAGCCTTTAGTTTTTGCTAAAAACCAGTATTTACATATAAATGAAGTCCCTAAGCTGGGGCATGATTGTTGAAGAAAAACAAAACAAAAAATGAAAACCAGTTTAGAGACTATTTGTAAAAAGTCTCAGAATTACAAATTGGGTTTACTATGCTTCCCACACAGAAGTCTTGAACTATTGAGTGCTCACCTGTTTCTTACATTAAATATGAATTCAGTTCCAAGAATAAAAGCAGGAAGAGGAGCTCACTTCTTTCATGTTGTGGTTCCTGTGTCGTTTCCTACCCCTGCTCTTTGGTAGAGTGGTCATGAACTGGATGGTGCCGTCAGCCTCTGCCCCTCGCCCCTGGAACAGGTTGCCTGGGTTCAGGAGCATAGAGCTGTGAGGCCCGTGCTTTCTGTGCAGGGAGAGCTTCGTTTTCATGTGGCCCTTCCAGCTTTTGTTAAGTCATTTAGTATACTTACTTAATTTCACTAAACCTTAGTTTCTTGAGGATAATAAATGTACCAATTGCACAGGATTATTATGAGAATTAAATGAGATAATGGCCGTAAAGTTTTTAGCACAGCTTGTGGCATGCGGGAAGTGCTCAATAAATGTTAAATACTTTTATTATAGCTACTGCTACTGTGGTGTAAAAATGAGCTCTTGGAATGCTTTTTTTTTTCATTTTCTACTCTTAAATGAATACTTTATTCTTTAAACCAGGACATTACCAATGCTTTAAGAATCCTTAGGTTTGTTTGGGTTTTTTTTGTCTTTTTGAGACAGGGTCTCCCTGTAGCCCCAGCTGGCCTGGAACTCACTCTGTAGACCAGGATGGCCTTGAACTCACAGAGACCTGTGAGTTCCCAAGTGCTAGGATTAAAGCCATGCGCCACCATACCCAGCTTAAAGACGGTTCTTAGCCGCCATGTGGGTGTTGGGAATCGAACCCTGGTCCTCTGCAAGAGCAGTCAGTGCTCTTAACTGCTGAGCCATCTCTGTAGCCCTGAGGTGTTTTTATTGGAGGGGAGGGACATTTACCATCATGTTTAATCTATTTCTTTTCTATTGATTAGGAAATGTGATAATGTATGTTCCTTTCTTATATATTATTTCTCCCTACTTTCACTCAAAGTCACCTCTTTGTTTTTAGAAACATCAAGTGACAGGTTAAGTTGACATTAATATTTCCAGGGACCTTTGCTGGTATTTGCTTCAGCGTTCAGTAAGTTAACCCACTGAACTATATGTAGGTCAGTGTGTAGGTGTATATATAGTTCAATAGTATCAAGTCTTTACTAAGTATAAATTTAAACTTATAGATGTTGACCTTCAATCTAGTGATCTCCTTGGCTCTTTTGTTATTTGCAGTGCCTTCTAATGTGTTCTCAAACCCCCAGGATGACATTCTGCTTTTGTTTAGTGAATGGGCTCCTTTCTAGTAGCAGTAAAGGAAAACCTATGAACTCACTGAAGGCCATCTGACTGGAGATCATTTAATGTCATTTTATCCTAATCTTTTTTTTTTTCTTAAAAAGCAACTTCATATGCTTTGAGATAAGTATGAAGAAGACGAGGAGATTGCAGTTTAGTTAGTAGCTTAAGTTAAATAAAAAAATGCCACTGGGTGTGGCAGCGCACGCCTTTAATCCTAGCACTTGGGAGGCAGAGGCAGGAGGATCTTTGTGAGTTCAAGGCCAGCCTGGTCTACAGAGGGAGTTCCAGGACAGCTGGGGCTACAGAGGGAACCTGTCTCAAAAAGACCCCCCCCCCAAAAAAAAAAAGCCATAGGGCAACTCATGTTTTCTGAACATGTGAAATTTCATTTTTGGACACAGGTTTTATCCAACCCATACCATCACTGCCACTTTTGACAATTTACTCTTCAGAGCTGGGAAAGGTAGACATGTTAGAATTGAGCCTGGGAAAGGTAGACATGTTAGAATTGAGCCTGAGTAAATGTTGTAAGAGTACATTTACATCTTTGCCCCAATTAGTGTATAAGGGAAAGAAGCTGTTTTGTTTATTGCCTCCAAACTTTATATGCTATGGATAAAAAAAGATTCAATGTATGTTTGTAGTGTCTTTATACATTTCAAGTATTTTTAATAAAATGAGATTGGAAAAGTAAATTGGAAATTCTATTATGTGGTATCTATATTGTAATGATGACCCAACTCATTTTGTTATTTTTGGATAGCAAAGTTAGTAAGTTTCATTAATATATTAGCAATGTATTAATCAATTAAGTGTAGTATATTATTTTGGAGAAATGTGAAAAGAACCTTTTATTTTAAAGTATGTGATGCTTTTTTAATTTTTTATTGAGCTTTTATACATTTCATGTAGCAGTTCTTAATCAAATTTAGAACCCCCCTTCACTAGACTTTTTCATTCTGCCATACGTGTTAAGTCCTATCCAGTCAAGCATTTGTACCCAGATGTCCTTTGGTGTACGTTCATCCACTGGAGTCTAGTCAGCCTGTCTAGAGATTATAAATAAGGTCTAATCTTCCTCACCTAGTAGTAATCAGTCTCCAACAGTCCCCAGGTTAGGGACTGGCCAGCTGCCCATTTCCCTTGCTCCACCCTGGACCCTTGTCTGATTGAGTCAGCATGGGTATGTGCTCGATGCCACCATTGCCTCAGGATCACATGTGCAAGCTTCCAGTGGCCTGAAAGCCTCTGATTCCCTATGCTCATGGACCAGCTATGGCCCTTACAATCTTTCTGCGCCCCCCGCCCCACAATGGTCCCTGAGCGATGGGTTGGCGTGGTTTAACATAGGAGTCTTATCCAGGGACACACACTCTGCGGTCATTTATTCTCTAAAACTTGACCACTGTGGCCTTCTGTGTGTATCACATGCTCTCTGTTATATAAGGAAAGCTTCGCTGGTGGGAGTTGAGGGATGCACTAGTATTTAGTCTCTGTTCTTTTGTGTTCCATGAGCCTTAGTCCACTGCCATATGTCACCTAAGAGTGGGCATCTCTCAGACATGTGTGTGACCAGTTGTGGAATTCTACAGTAACTAAAAATGGCTAGGAAACACCGTAAGACATCTGTACCATCCTTAGTTATTAGAGAAGTGCAGATAAAGAACACCTTAAGATTCCATCTTACCCCAGTGAGAGTGGCTAGGAGTAAGAGAACAAAAACCAAAGGCTGGCAGGAGTGTGGAGAAAGAGGAATGCTCACTCACTGCTGGTGGAAATGCAAACTCGTGTAACCACTGTGGAAAGCAGTGTGGAGAACTTCCAAAAACTAAAAGTGAATCTACCATATGATCCAGTTATACCACTTCTTGGCATCCAAAGGATTCATCCTACTGTAGAGATACCTGACATAAGTGATACTTTTTAATGTTATTAATGCTAAAGAAGTCTTAGTCACATGCTTAATGTAAAACATGTGAAGTGAAGTAAACAGATTGCACATTTTGAATCAGATAGCCTAGATTTTTAGTCCTTTAATTAGGTCATAGATAGAACTTCAATCAATAGAAAGTAATTTAACAAATTGCTTAGGTCATCAAGAATCTAACTTTTTATGAACATATGATAAGCTACTGATGTTCATTTCAAAATGCTGGATTTTATATTATGTGGTTCTCAACTCAATTTTTTCAGAAGTCTAAAACACCAGTTTAGTATCTCATTGCTGGAGGAAGAGAGCCTTTTGGAAAGAGACTGTGATGTTATGAAGGTCTGAGTTCCTGACATTTGTTCTCTACTTGCTGCTGCCATTGAGCCATGGATGTTAGTTTCCTTTGAGGTGCTAGTCTTTATCAAAATTCCAGAGCAACATTGGAGCAACTCCAGAGGTGTCCAAAAATGGTGGTGGCCCACCACTGCTTATTACTTGGTAAAGGGCCTGGAATGCTTGATGAAGTGCGCTTTTAAATTTAAATAATCCAGACACATGCTTGGTGATGACCCCAGCCTGTATTAGCATAGGTCTAGAGACATAACTGGTAGAGCAAATGTCTTCAAACTTTATTGTCTATTAAAAGAATATTTTTAAAAATGTCAAATTCCAACCCAATTTTTCTGTTTGAATTAGTAATTAGCATGCATTTGTCTGGATGACAGCCAGCTAGCTCACTTAAACAACTTTTGCTGCCTCATGAAACGAGGTGCCACCTGCCTGGGAATTTCTTAGCGCAAACTCTTCTTGGTTGTCAAAGGAGCCCTCTTTAAAGATTAGTGAAACTGAGGTTTTTGTACTCCAGGACCATGAATTGTGGTGAGAGAGGACATTTCAGTGAATAGTAGTAGCTGTAGGAAGGAAGGAGCAGGGGAAGGCTTGTGTGGAAACTGTGTCTGCCTCTGGGAGGATCGTCAGGGTTCTCCAGGGTTTCATTTATCCTGGTTTGCACACCAAAGAGAATGGGCACTGGGCTTGCTAATAGTGTTTGCTAAAGTCTTCTGCACACCACAGCCATTCAGTGCCTCCTACACATTATACCACAGCTGCCCGTGTTTGAAGAAGCAGTTCAGGAGATTCTTACGTGAGCCAAAGGCTGGAAGGAGCTGCTGCAGAGCACAGCTGGCCCTGGTGGAGCAGGAAAGTATTTCAGAGCAGTTGTAGCACCCACTGTCCATCTTGGTGGAAAATTGAGTTTTTTTCATGAATTGTTAAGTGGGATAGCTGAGCAGTGCAGTTGAGATGGACTGGTAGAAGCCAGGCCCAGGAAATGGGTTGATGTGCTGTGCTGGCTGATTGGCACTGAATCACTCGGTTTTGAAGACTAGACTCCAGGGCAGAGCTCTGATAGTGGTTCAGACTATTCTCTTTTGACATGTAGAGAAATCAGGCTGATAATAAAACATGGTATAAGAATAAGCAAAACCACTCACATTTCCTGTTACTGAGATGGATGGCTGTGTGGCCTTCCCAGTCACCCAGCCCAGGACAGTAGCTGCTCCTCTGTTTACACCTGGGTTTTGTTCAAAGCAATAATTCTCAGATGTTTTGTTTCAGGATCCTTATGATCTTAAATACTGAGGGATTCCAAGGAGCTTTATTTATTTGTTTATTTTTTATTTTTTATGGTTGCATTGTTATTCTGTGGTGTCAGAAATTAAAATTAGGAAAAATTTTTAAAAAATCATTAGTTCATTTAAACCATTATATTCACACAAGTAACATTTAAAAATAAAAAGTTGTTTGTCAACAAAAGAGAGAAAAGGGACACATTGTTTAATATTTTTGCTAGTGATTAAGTCCCGTTTGTTAGAAGGCAGCTGAGGGCTGCAGAGATGGCTCAGCTGTTAAGAGCACCAACTGCTATTGCAGAGGACCCAGGTTCGATTCCCAACACCCACATGGTGACTAAGAACTGTCTTTAAGCTGGGTGTGGTGCACGCCTTTAGTCCTAGCACTTGGGAGGCAGAGGCAGGAGGATCTCTGTGAGTTCTGTTCTACAGAGTGAGTTCCAGGCCAGCTGGGGTTATAGGGAGACCCTGTCTCAAAAAAAAAAAAGGGGGGGGGGCAGCTGAATCCTGTGTCTGCAGCTTGGGATTCTTGTTTGGGCTGAAATATGTGAAAATTACCAGCCTTCACACACAGACATAATTGTCAAAGGAGGAGTATTTTAATACCTTTTCAGATAATTATAGATACTCCAAAACTCCACAAGTGGTTGAGTCAGCTGGACTCCTAAATGTCAGTGGGAATATGGGGTCTGGAGGTATACTTGATTAAAAATTTACATACTATTAATTAGAACACATAGGTCTCTACCTCCTTTGCTCTGAGGAGCTCTTTTAACCACACCTGATTCTGTAACATAATAATACATCATTTTGAAAATACTGGTTCATTGGATTATGTTGATCTTACAAATTTTGTGTACATTTCACCCCCCCTTATCTTTCTATCATCACCAGCTTATCAGAAAAGTCTTAAAGATAGGGAAATTGCCAGAGCACTCAGGAGGCTGAGGGAGCTAGAAGTCTAGATAAGGACAGTCTGGTCTGCCTCGAGAAACGCTGTTTCAAAAAAAAAAAACCAAAAAAACAAAAATAAAGACTGGGAATTTGTGAAGCATATAGTTGGTTTCAGATTTTTTTTTTTTAATTGAAAACTCATTTCCATATTATTGTAAGTGATTAGTGCCAATTCCCTTCCTTGAAGTGACAAGTTCATTTTGTGTATTTCAAGAAAATGTCTGCTCAGTACCTGAGTCTGAATTGCCTTGGTTTGTCTTTCAGTCGTTCTTTCAGGTAAAAGTAGGGCTCTCAAAGAAAGGCCGCTCCGGACAGCCAGAGCACACCCTTGGGTGCGGGTTTGTGCTTTCGTGCACAGCTGCAACGCTCCACTTTGCTACTTTTTTCTCCACACAGGAAACTAAAAGGATTAGAAATAATAAAAATCAGATTTTTGCTAATTTGTCAAGGACATTCTTTTTGAAACAATTTGATTTGTTTTTATTTTATGTGTATAAGCATTTTGCCTACATGAATCCAGAGGGCAAAAGAGGACATTACATCCCCAGAACTGGAGTTGGAATAGATGGTTGTGAGCTGTCCTGTGGGTGTTGGAAACCCAACCCAGGTCCTCTGCAAGAGCAGCCAGTGCTCTTAACCATTAAGCTGTCTCTCCAGCTCTTTGTCAAGGAGATTCTTTTTTTTTTTTTAATTAATTTTATTTATTTCTGTATGTGTATGAATGTACTGTCTGCATGCAAGTCTGTGCACCCGTGTCGTGCAATGCCTTGGAGGTCAAAAGAGGGTGTCGGATTCCCCTGGAACTGGCGTTCTCCTGGAATTGGAGTTTCAGATGGTTCTTGGCCGCCATGTGGGTGCTGGGGATCAAACCCGGCTCCTCTGTAAGAGCGGTCGGCGCTCTTAACCGCTAGGCCATCTCTCCAGCCCAAGGAGATTCTTAAGTCAGCTTTATTTTCTTTTCTTTTTCCTCCCCTCCCCTCCCCTCCCCTCCCCTCCCCTCTTCTTTTCTTTTTTGGTCTTTTTCCAGACAGGGTCTCCCTGTGGCCCCAGCTATCCTGGAACTCGCTCTGTAGACCAGGCTGGGCTTGAACTCACAAAGATCCTCCTGCCTCTGCCTCCCCAGTGCTAGGATTAAAGGTGTGTACCACCACACCCAGCTATTTTATTTTCTTAATGCAAGCTTGTGGCCACAGAGAGAACTGTACTAGTGCAGTCTACTACCACTGGCTTGGTGGCATTTGCTCCATCAGTGTCAGTGCCAGCATAGTGATGATGCCTTTTATTTTATTTTATTTTATTATTTTTTCAACCTTTGTATATTTTAAAGGAGTTCTGATGGTTATGAATTCCTAAAGAGTCCTGGGGACTCCTTAGGGTCCAGCAAACACACATTAACTGTCCAGTCGAAAAGAAATTACAAACGTCAACTTCGCTTACACAGAAAAAAACATTTTTTTAATTTTTAAAAATTTATTGTATTATATATATTTTTTGTACAAGATTATGTTACGAATCAAATCTCGATCTGTATGCCCCTCCCTACCCACCCCCACCCCACCAGAGTTCATGCATTCTGCCAAACATGAAAAACATATTTTTATCTGGGAAGGATCCCACCCATGGTTAGGGCTGTGTAGATAGAGCAGAGTGGGAGGGAGTATCCACAGTGGGAAGTAAGAGAGGGTCGGTTGCTGGCGCTTGGCTCTCTTGCTGGGTTTGTTCAGTTATGGGCTTAAGGACTTGGAATGTTGTCATCCATATTCAGGATGGGTCTTTCTTCCTCTGTTAAACCTTCCTGGTTACATCCCATAGATGCACCCAAAGAAGTGATTCTGTGGTTTCTAAATCCTCCCAAGTTGGTAATCATGATTAACTATCACAAGTCCATCCCATTTCAACCTGATGCCTAAACATATCACTTTATATCACAGTATTCTGCCCCAGCACCCCAGAGGCTTATGGCTAGCTCATAATATAAAATGCTTTCATTCTAATTTCAAAGTGTTCAGAGTCTTTAATAGTCTCAATACTGCTCAGAAGTCCAAATCTCAGGGCTGGGAAGCTGACTGAGTGATTGCTTTGCATGCATGAGGACCTAAGCTTGATATCCACTACCCAGGTAAAAGCCAGGTGCCATGGCATGTGTCCGTAAATCCCAGTATCGGGGAGGCTAGGGGGTGTTGCGTGGAGCCAGGAGCATCCCTGGAGCTCATTGGCTAGCTAGTGTAGCTGAATATTCAAGTTATAGGTTCATTGAAAGACCCTGCTTCAAACAGTAAAGTGGGTGGACACCTAACGTCAGCTCCTAGCCTCTGTCTCTATGCACCTGAAGGCTCTTGTGCACGTACTCACACAAATAAGTACATGCAACCCCCCAACCCCCAGGTCTTTGGATCTCTCTTGAGATTCAAGGCAGTCTCTTAACCATGAACTTTATTTTTTTTATTTTTTATGTGTATGAATGTACTGTCTGCATGTAGGTTTGTGCACCCGTGTCGTGCAATGCCTCGGAGGTCAGAAGAGGGTCTCAGATTCCCCTGGAATTGGAGTTACAGATGGTTCTTAGCCGCCATGTGGGTGCTGGGGATCGAACCCAGGTCCTCTGCAAGAGCAGTCAGTGCTCTTAACCGCTAGGCTATCTCTCCAGCCCCAACCAACCATGAACTTCTATGAAATAAAAGAACAAGTTACATTCTTCTAGTACCCATTGGTATAGAATATACATTCTCACTCTAGGAGGGAAGAAAGAGAGGATAGCAAGGAAAGTCTGAATCAAGGGGAAACCAAACTCCAGCAAGGCAAACGATAAACCCTGCATATATGGCATCTAGGGCTATTGGTGGCATCATCTGGGCTCTAGCAGTCTTGAGAAGCCCTCCCCCTCCAGCTCTGCTGCAGCAGCAAATGCTTATGGTCCCTCGGGCCAGGCCGCCATATACATCCAGCTTTTCTCCGTGGATGGGCCCTGGTCCCGACACCTCCATATCCTGGAGTCTACGTTGCAGTGTAGGTTTTACTTTTCCAGTTTCATGCAGTGGCTTCTCAAGGCTTCCGTGCAGGAATCTGACTCTGCCACAGGTTCCCTGGACTTAGTGGCTTTCTGGAACCTTGGTGCAAGTCTCCATGACCCCCTCACTTTTACAGCTCTCATGCCTACAAAAACTGTGGATGATGCTGTCCAGTTCTGCTGACAGCTCAAGATGTGGATGGAGCCTGGCTTCCTTGCGTTGGAGCTGTAGGCCTCGGTGTGCCTTGAAGCTGACCCTGGGAAAAACACTTGCATAGAGGACCATTTTGAACATTGAATCCATTAAGTGACATTCTCAGTCCAGGCTCTCTCCTTTCAAATCTTTTTACCTTGTTATAAGATAGAGCCTTCAGTGGGTGGGGTGTTTCCCCAAGGCATCTTATCTATTATCCCAATGCAGAACATGAGGATTCTGTCTCCTTTTTCCTCTCTCTCTCCAGTTCTAATTTATTGTGTTGTTTTTTTTGTTGTTGTTGTTGTTGTTTTTGTCTTTTCGAGACAGGGTCTCCCTGTAGTCTCAGCTGTCCTGGAACTCACTCTGTAGACCAGGCTGGCCTTGAACTCACAAAGATCTGCCTGCCTCTGCCTCCCAAGTGCTAGGATTAAAGGCGTGCGCCACCACGCCCAGCTTTATTGTTTATTTTTACTTTATGTGTATGAGTATTTTGCCTGCATGTAGGTAAATGCACTGTATGTGTACAGTGCCTGTGGTGACTGAAACATGGTGTGGGAATCCCTGGAACTGGAGTTATGGGTGCTTGCTAGCTGCCATATGGGGCTTGGGAACTAAACTCTGGCCCTCTGCAAGAGCAGCCAGTGCTCATAACTGCTGAGCCATCTCTCCAGTCCCCAGTTCTAATTTTTTAACAATTACCGTAGCTTTCTCTTCACTCCCCCCTCCTTGTTCACAGCTTCGAGCCTGTCACGTTTTCAGGCTCTTTCTCCTTTACTTGCTGCCCTGCCTCACTGTGGCCCTGAGCAGGACCTGTGCTGTGGCCTGAATGCTAGCTTGCCTTGAACTTTCCTCTGTCAAACAAATTAGTCCATTACTTTTGAATTCAGCTTCACTCAGGTTCTTGGGACACAGGCAGAATGAAGCCAGATTCTTTGTCAGAACGTAACATGAATAGACTAGTCTAGTTCCCAATAGAGTCCTTGTTCGCCTTCAAAACCTCATGAGCCAAGGCCTCTACTGTCCGTGTTCCTGTCAGCACTTTTTTTTTTTTTTTCTAAATTCCCACCAAAATAGGCCCATTAAGTTCTGATTACAGTGTAGGGCCTCTCTAGCCCTAAACTCCAACCTCTTCCACATTCCTCCCTCGAAAACCAGTTTCAAAGGCTAGCTAACCACATTGTTAGCTTTGTCACAGCAACTTCTGGGTCCTGATTTTCTGTATGAGTTACCTTTCTGCTGTTGTGATCAAATATCTGACAGGAAACAACTTAAGGGAAAAAAGGTCTCCTTTTCACTAGAAAGGCCTTATTTTGGCTTTCCATCACAGAAAGGGAGCCAGGGCAGCAGGAGTGTGAGGCTGCTGGTCACACGCCCCCCACAGTAGGAAGTAGAGAGGACTTAATGCTCAGAAGAATTTTCATTTGTTCACTCATTTATTTAAATCCATGTATCTCTAAGACCTTCTTGATCAAATCAAGAACTCCTGTGGCTGTGGCCACGGTGTTGGATAGCACATTTGGCTGTGGCCGTGAGAGTGGAGAGAAGTTAAAGACTGGCCCGGACAAGATGACTGCCATCCTTTTGAGGGGTTAACTAGGCATGTGGCCTTTGAAATTGGTAGAGGTATTCAAGGAAAGAACCCAAGGTTTAGCTTTGCTTTCAGGAATAGAGGGACAGGAGGTAAGCTGATGAGTCATGCTTGCAGTTCACGGTTCAGGTGATAGTGACTTCATGGATGTGGGGGTTAGCTCTTGAGGGTCTTGTGGTCTCAGGCCTGGGAAGATGATTTGAAGCACTATAAACCCAGCACGTTTCCCTGGGCAGGCCCTTCCGGTCGGTCCTGTTCTGCTCTGAGGAACAGAGGTGCTTTTGGACTTCAGGAAGGGTAATCAACCCCATCCATATCCAGAGATAGTCATGGTCAAGAAAAAGAAGCACACGCAGTCATTCTCACATACGCCTTCCCCTTCTGGTGGAATAACTGAAGTACCTTATGGTTCACAAGCCATTAGGGAGGTTGAGGAGAGTGCTTGTGGGTGCTTTTTCAGGTGATGGAACCTAGGACTCCTGCTTGACAGACAAGCACTCTACTGAGGTACACCTCAGCCCCTTTAAATTCAAGGGGCTGAGGTGTACCCCCAGCCCCTTGAATTTAAAGTTCATTTTAAAGTCATGTACACTCACAGCCATTATTTATATTAATGAAAGTATGGTCATTTAGTTCAGCTACAGTGGAAAGGGCTTGTATTTCCTATTTTCAGAGATGACATTCTGAGAACTGTGTCTCGGTCCCTGTCCAGGCAGGTGCTTCTCTGTGTGGCATGCCGTCTCTTAGGGATCGAGTTGAGTGAGTGTGGTTAGTGTAGGGGTCCACGTTGATGCCACGGTTATCTGTCCACACATTCATTTATTTATTCATCAGTCAAAATAATTGTGCTTTTAAAAAAAAATCTTTTTTTGGTTTTTTTAAGACAGGCTATCCCCTGTAGCCCCAGCTGGCCTGGACCTCACTATGTAGACCAAGCTGGCCTTGAACTGACAAATCTACCTGCCTGTGTCTGCCTCTGGAATGCTGGGATTAAAGACATGTGCCACCACACCCGGGATAATTGTGTTTTTACAATGTACCATTATCTCAAGGGCAAGAAGTAATAACCTTTTTTTTTCCCTAAAAACAAAAAATCCCAGTTTTTACATATTGATATAACTGCAATGAAGAAAATAAATGCAGATTTGTCTGGGAATTGATATGCAACTTAATTATTTGCAAGACTAGGAAGGAAGGTGTCGCTTGATCCAGGTTTCAGAAGGGCGATGCAGAAATTTATGCAGGTATAGAGCATGGTGCTATTGGGTTGCGGTGGGACTTTACACCAGCTGATAAAGTGTGTCTTCATTTACATATTACATCTATTTGTTCAACCAAAGCTTTAAGGCACTGTGCTGGACACCAGACATGGAACTGCTTGAACGCGCGCAGTTGCTTTAATCAGAGACCAGAGCACGTGGGTGAGCCACTGCTGAGCCCCAGATGAGGGCGGAGGCGTATGTGTGTGTGAAGACATGCTGAGGCTTTGATATCCTACCTCTAGCACTAAGCCTAAGGATGGGTCGGTCTCTGTCTCACGTGTTAGGGATGAGTACACACGCACACTGAAGAAAAAGTACCATGCTGCTCTCTGCTGTACTTCAGGGCCCATGGAGCAGAGAACCATGGAGCAGTATGACCACAGCTCCTTGGCCTTGAGAGGAAGTGCCTAGATGAGGGAAGGCCCCTCAAAGAGACTATGCTGAGGTCGACTGTTGAAGCCTGAGTGGGATTGATGGGGAGGAGGGCACAGGTGAGGCTGTTCCAGGTAGGAAGAATGATATGTCCACATGCTCTAAAGTGGGAAACAAAGTGCCTTGGTGTGATGGCAGTTGTGGCAGGGCACAGTGAGGCGCAGAGAGGCAGGAAGCCAGCTGGAAAGGTGGCCAGGAAAGGGCCTGGCCCCCAGAATGCTGAGGGATTCTAAGTGTAGCTGGCAGGGAGCCCTCAATGGGTTGGGCAAAAGCATAGGTTGTTTACACCCAGAGTGATCCCTTTGGAAAGATCTGGGGGCCGGGCCTTTGAAACAGATGAGATGAAAGAAGCTGCGCTTCTGTCCAGGCCTGGACTGGAGAGGCAGATGGACGGGGTGCAACTGCCAGGAGTTGGGAGCAGGTACTGACCGCCATTGGATGCAGCCAGGAAGGGTGAGGAGGAAGGTGTCTGGGTTGGCCATAGCAGACAGCGGTGCTGTTGGGAAGTGGGTGCTTACTTAGCTGAGCCAGGTGACGAGTTCTGGTGTGCGGATCTTGACATCTTGCCGTGTCAACAGGAAGTATGGCATCTCACGTAGGGAATTAGCACCTGGCCCTGGCCGGTGGTGGATCCTGAGTGCTGTCAAACTGAAGGGAGATTAAAGGAGATTCAGGAAGGATGCATGAGGAAGACTGGTCAGTGACAAGACACAGCCGAGGGCGATGTAGCAACTGGGTCGACCACTTTGGTTTTTTTGAAAATTTTCTAATCTGTAATGCCGGGATTAATACACAGAATACCAGTGCTTTAATTTAATTTATTACGTGTGTGTATTCATGGTGTGGGGGTTGGGGTGTGCCACAGTGCACATGTGGGAGTCAGAGAACTACTTGGTGGAGTTGTTCTCCCCTTCTACTTTTTTGTAGGTCCCAGGGGTTGAATTCTGGTCATCAGACTTGCACAGCAAATGTTTTTACCTGCTGAACCATCACTGTGCACCTGTTAAAATTTATGTATTTTATTATTGCTGTGTGTGTGTGTGTGTGTGTGTGTATGATCTGCATGAGTGAGTGTGGGTGCCTGGGTGCTGTAGCACACTTGGGGAACCCACAGGATGACTTTTTCTGTGTCTGTTCTCTCATTCCATGGTGGGATCTAGGATTGAACTCAGGCTGTCAGGCTCGTTCAGCAAGCATTTCTACTTGCTAAGCCATCCTGCCGGTCCATCCTGCCAATCTTTCACCTAAAACTAACAGATGTCAACATTTTGGCACATACGTTTTAATGTACTTCTGCCTAAGCTCAGAAAAAAGAAAGGGGCAGGGAGGCGGAAAGGAAACAAGGGAACTTTGTTTTTGTTTGTTTGTTTGTTTGCTCGAGACAGGGTGTCACATGTGGCCCAAACTCATTCTGTTGCTGGGGCTGGCCATGAACTCCAGATCTTTTTGTCTTCACATCCCATTTTCAGGGATTACAGGGGGCACATCACCATGAGCTATATTTTTGTAAAGAGCTCTAAGAGTAGACACATCTTGCGCAAGAGCCCTGAGGTCAAAGGATTTTTTAGTTTGTATTTGCTGATAAGCAAGGAATGGATCTGGCTGGAGCAGTGAGAAATCAGAGGTGGAGGGAATTACAGAAGACATTAGGTCATAGAAGGAGGCCTTACCATTTAGGACCTTGGTGAAGACTTTAGATTTCCGTGACTGAGATGGCAGTCAAGAGATGTGTGATACGATCTGAGCTGAATTTTAAAGGATCACTGAGACAGTAGCAGGTAGACTAGGGTGGAGGGCAAGACTCAAAGCAGGTCTTGTAGACTTGTAAGTCATCTATAGAGGTAGTTCAGTGTGCCAGGCATGTATCCTGGGAAGGCAGGGGAGGCCGTATGAGTGTTCTCTGTGCTGAATGTGGAGTCAAAGTCATGCCACAGATAGATTAGAGGTGGAAGGTGAATCTAATTGAAAAATCAAGGATGATTTACTCTTTTTTTTTTAAATTTTATTTTCTATGTGTATGAACGTACTGTCTGCATGTAGGTTTGTCCACCCATGTGGTGCAATGCCTCGGAGGTCAGAAGAGGGTCTCGGATTCCCCTGGAACTGGAGTTCTCCTAGAATTGAAGTTACAGATGGTTCTCAGTCACCACGTGGGTGCTGGGGATTGAACCCGGGTCCTCTGCAAGAGCAGTTGGTGCTCTTAAACGCTAGGCTATCTCTCCAGCCCTGATTTACTCTTAAGTAACAGTTTGGGGTGCCAGGTTTGGTCTGAGAAGCTTGTTGCCATATCCAGGTAGATATTTGAAGGAGACTGCTGGATAGGGAGGCACAGAGCTCAGGGCAGAGGTCTGGGTTGGAGGAAGGACTTTGGGAAGCATAGGCTAGGAGGCAGGACTCAGGACACTGAGTGAAGGAAGACTTGCTTAGAAACATGAGGAGAGACGAGATGGATCTTTCAGGTCTGGAGCCTCACACAAATGACAGGTGGGGAAGATAAGACGTCAGGCAGAAAATGCAGGGAAGGAGGGGAAAGGGCCATCCTGGATATCCCCTCTAGAAGCAGCAGTGAGCAGCTGTGTGGGCTGCTGCTGGTAAGGCAGGGGAGATGAGGAGCCTGGAGCCTGGTGGGGGTGGGGTCACCTTGATGTGAACAGCTTTGTGGAATATTAATGTGGTTAGAGCAGATTCAAGAGCACTGGGGGAGAGGAAGTGAAGACTGCAAATATCGTTGCTCTTTCAAGGACTCTTCTAAAGGGGAAGAGAAGCAGGGCAAGAGCAGGAGGAAGATGTGTCAAGAGGATGCTCAGTAAATATCTGACCTACTGTAGAGGCAGGGTAGAAGGATGTGCAGGTGGAAAGAACTGGCCAGGCAGGAGGCGCGTCAAGAAGTCGGCTGGTAGCTCATTTTGGAGGAGATAGCTATCTAGATTATTCCCCAAGGCGGACTACTTCTAAACCACTACTTTCAACTGTTGCTGCGAGGGTTCTTTGTGGCGAAGAGGCCATGATCGGGGGCTGCCTCGCCTGTGTTTCTGCCTTCCAAGGCTCAGGGCACCTGCTGGCTCTGCTCTGTATCCCTGGCTTTTCTGTGTGTTTGGGGAGGACTGTAGGTGCCTGGATGCTTCTCTGTCCTTGCCAGAGGCTCTTGGTGGCATTTGATTTCTTGTGGTGCTGGACTCGGGCTGAACATCTTTGGGGTTCTCTATGCCTTCCCTTTCTGCTCCACACTCTTGAGATCTTTTTGTTGTGGATATAGGACTTCCCAGTTCACACCATGAATGAATTTTGCCTACATTAGCATTATTTGGGGGGCACAGTGAGATGTTTCATAAGTATAAATTTTGACATATTATACTGAACTTAAGTTCCTAGAAGAGAGCTTGATAGATGTCAGGTACTTGTGAAAGTTTTTCTTTATTTTATTTTTTACTTTAAAATTTTCATTATATGTATTCTTTGTACACAGTACTGTGTTACATAGGGACATTTTCATACAAGTGTATTGTACATTGAATATGTCTCCCTCCCCCTTTCTCAAAGTTTTTCCTTTTGCAATGGGAAAAGTAAATTGTATTGGAAGGTTTCATTTAAATTTCTAATTCTGGCATTGTCTAGTCTTCATAGGTTGTCAAATTTTATTTGTTGTGTTTATTTGATGTTCTACTTTGCTTTCTACTGCTGTAATAAACACTGGTGAAAACCAGCTTGTGGGAGAAAAGGGTGTATTTGGCTTACAGGTCCATCATCGAGAGAAAGCTAAAGCAGGAACTTGAGGCAGGAACTTGGGAGGCAAAAGCTGAAGCAGACCCTGGAGGAACGCGGCTTACCAGTTTGCGTTCCCTGGTTTGCTCAGCCACCTTTCTTATCCAGCACCTACCATAGTGGGCTGGGCCCTCCTACATCAATTATCAATTAAGAAAATGCCCCCCAGACTTGCCCACAGGCCAATCCAATGGAGGAGATTCCTCAGTTGAAATTCCCTCTTCCCAGGTATGTCTAGATCTGTGTCAAGCTGACAAAAAAATTAACTGTGCCGTCTTAGAAACTTCGTTAATACTTCCCCCTGAAATTATTTTTATTTCCCCATCCTTTCTTACAAATGCCTCTTTTCTTGATTTCCTTTAGATGAGTGTGGGTAGTTATCACTGGAGCAGAGCTAAAGGCAGAGACACCCAGAGGGTCTCAGATTAGAAGAGCTCGTCAGCCTTGTCTTAAGAGAGGGATTTGAGACATTCTGCGCAGCACCTTGATTGTTGTGCTCAAAGGCCAAACCCCACAGGAACCCTCTGGGTTCCCTGTACTACTCTCCCTTTGAAACCTGAAACCTGAAACCGTGCTGATGGTAAACCGGTAATTGGAGCAATGTCATCAGGTAGGAGTGTGATGCTGTCTTGTCTGATACCAGTGTGGCTGGGATGGCATGGTTGCGGACTCCCAACTCCTTAGGGACATATGGACCATAAATCCACCTGCATAGTGCGTTGTGTTTGCTGACTGTTCCTGAGGAATAGTATCGGCGGCTACAGGCACAAAAGTCAGTGAGGTCGGTGCCCACATAACCCCTGTTTCCATTCCCGAATTCACCATTGCAGATACTGAAGAGAAAATTTTTACATTCTTGAGTTATGGAACCTGTGAAGGCAGAAGTGCTTGTTAGGTGACTGGCATCTTAGCGACTATGAAGATTATTCTAACAGCTATTTGTGATAATGCCAAACTACTGCAAAGATTGTTGGATGATATTGATACATAAATATTGTGAAAACACTTCATCTTAATGTGAATGGTAATCATCATTTTTATTTCCCCTTAAATTTGAATTTTATTTTATTTATTTATTTTTTTTATTATTTTTTTTTAATTTTTTTATTTCATTTATTTCTGTATGTGTATGAATGTACTGTCTGCATGCAGGTCTGTGCACCCGTGTCGTGCAATGCCGCGGAGGTCAGAAGAGGGTCTTGGATTCCCCTGGAGCTGGAGTTCTCCTGGAATTGGAGTCTCAGACGGCTCTCGGCCGCCATGTGGGTGCTGGGGATCGAACCCGGGTCCTCTGTAAGAGCAGTCGGCGCTCTTAACCGCTAGGCCATCTCTCCAGCCCCCTAAATTTGAATTTTAAATGAAAGATTTAGAGCATAGGTATCAATATTTTAGGTAGAACTAGGGATATTTCATCAGATGTCACCCAAAATAATATATTTTAATTTTTTTTTAAACATAGAAAAGTTTTTTTTTTTTTTGGTCTTTTCAGGACAGGGTCTCCCTGTAGTCCCAGCTGTCCTGGAACTCACTCTGTAGACCAGGCTGGCCTTGAACTCACTAAGATCCACCTGCCTCTTCCTCCCAAGTGCTAGGATTAAAGGCGTATGCCACCATGCCTGGCAAGTTTTCATATTATTATCACAGAAGCAAACTACCCAGTTTTATATATTTTCAAACAGATACAAGCATCTAATCAATCTAAAGGAGGCTGTTGTGTGGACATGGGTGCCGAGCCCACGATAAACCACACAGCTGTTTAAACTGCAGCAGCTTAGTTCAGAGGGTACTGCTGTTTTATAACCATATTTAAAAATCTGTTCCTCTTTTACTCCCTCAAACTGAGTTCAGAGATATAATAGATCCCATTATAGGTAAAAGGTCTGTGACTCAGCCATCGAACTACTCAAACTCTTGGCTGTTTTAATTGCCACCATTAAAGCTTTAGTACTTTTATCTCATAAAAATAGATATCATTGATGTAAAATGTATGCCTATTGAAGATACATGTGTACCTCTGCCCTTATAGTTAGCTAATCAACCATTTGAGTTAGAAGTTAGTTTGATTTTATGCAAATGGGAACATGACATAGATCACAAATTTGTTCAGAGTTAGTCATTTAATTAAGAGGAAATTCCAATAGTACTAAGGGCAGTTATCTCGCTAGAATATCTTCCATGAAGAATCCTATTTTTGTTTTGGTTTGCATGGAAACTACATTGATGGGGCAATGGTAGGTTCCTCCAGTTCCTTGAACCCAGAACCCAAGAGTAGGCTTTCTGATTTGAATACTGTGATTTCAAGTGCTCAAGGGACATACATAGATTATTCTTCTGTCCCTATTTGGCACATCTGTTTAAATTTAAGTATGGTAATTGAACCTGTTTTCTCTGCTTGTCTGCTGGTGGATACTTGTGGCCGAAAATACCAGGCCCACAATGAGGAAAATTCAAAGTGTGGAGGAAACTCCCACAATGCAGTGGAGCTAAATGTTCAAATGTGAACAGCCAACTTGTTCTGGGCTTTCCTTCAGTGTGCTAGCATGCCACTATCATTCATTATTCCTGTTGCTGCTCACAAACAAGATGACCTGTCTCTAGACCCTCTCAGCAAAGTTTAGCTGCCTACCTGTTCATGCACACATATATTCGTCTGTTGTAAAAAAATTAGCAGCTAACTAGTGGGGCATTTCGTTAGGTAATTCTGCTCTGCTGTTGGAATTGTGGAATTATATTCAGATAAGAGAAAGAAATCTTGACTCAAAGAAAGACTCAATCCAACAGTTCTAAGACACCAACTACCCACACAGAACATTTGTGAGCTAATATACACAGCCAGCTTCTCTTCTTGCCCAGCTGCGTAGATTCAATTATAATAATTTTCTCAGTTGCATAACATTGCTGTTTGTTTATTACTACATTATTAGTCAGTGAATGAATCTCCCTCTTTTTGACCCCTCAGCAGTGTTTATAAAATACTTAATTGCTTTGGTATCTTCTGTTTTGTGTGTAATTCCAGCTGGAAGGAGTCATGGGGACATAGTCCCCTTTAAGTGTTAAACTGTTTCTTCAGTATAAACTTTCTTTAAAAATAAGTATCAGGAGCCTTGTAATGTTGCCTGTGTGGTTTCTGAGACTTTCTTTTTAACTTGAAAATGAAGGAGGGTTTCTTTACAAGTCTCCCTGTGCAAGCAGTGCTGGTCTGATGTGCATTCTAGCTTTGTAAAAGTCTGCCTTGCTGTGACAGTCCTTACCCTCTTTCCAGCCCCGTCCAGGTGCTACCTTACGCTGTGTTCTCCCTGCCTCTTTGGAGAGGCTGGTGGGATTCATGACCAACAGCAGTAAGGTGATGGGCACAGTGGTTGAGAATAGCCTTGTAGGAATATTTCCTGTTTCAGACCTACCTCTTTTTTGTGACTTGGGACAGATTTCTGTCCCCTTTGGGTTTCTTAGATTTCCCGATTTGTAAATCGGAGAATGTGGAATGATGTTCACTAACCCCGTCAGCACAGCATCTTCACAAAGACACAGGAAGCCTTACCGTGCTGCTGTCAATGTGTAGAAGTACAGATATTTCACTCGGAAAGAAGGCTCTGAACTGAAAGAGACCAAAGAACGTTCGTAGAGTTAAGAGGATATTAAGGTATGGATTCATTTGTAATGTATGTATTGCTGTGTTACGTATTACCACAATCTTCATGGCTTACAGCCACATCCTGTTCCTCCCCACATTTCAGTCGATCACGGTTCTGGCCACGGTTCAGCTGAGACCACTTCTGAGGACGTCCGGGCAATGGACCTGCGAACCCTTTGAATTCTTCACTTCTAGGTCTGATCAGGTTTTTGGCAGATGCACTATCTGTGCTTCCGGGTCCAGGCCTTGCTGGCTGTCGCCGAGGCCACCCTTAGCTTCTGGAGGCTGCCTGCAAGTCTTGCCTGGTTCCTTCTTCACTGTGTTGCTGGCTTTTTCAAAGCCTGTAACAGAGTCTTCCCTCCTTTTTAAAGGACCCCCTGATGAGGTCAGGCTTACCCAGGATAATTGCCCCTGTGAGTAACTCCAAACCAGAGATGTTGGCACCTTGATCAGATCTGTGACGTCCTTTTACTTTTGGCTTGAAGTCGCAGGTCCCTCTACACTGAGAAATAATGGGACAGACTTAGAATTCTGTCTCCCACGAGATGTGAATGAATTTTTATAGGACCAGAGTAGTCTTTCATTAAGCATTTATTGCAAACTAAATTTGCTAGATTCCCAGTCTCCCAGTACTGGAGAACTTGCCTAGAGTGTTTAACTGTATCAATGAAGTCCTTTATATTGATTTTTTTTTTTTTTTCCCATTCAGGGATTTGTTTTATTCCCAATTCTGGAACTCCACCCCCTTGGAATTGCTCAGTGTTACAGACAGCCACCCCCTTGGAATTGCTCAGCGTTACAGACAGACCCTTCGTCGGTCTTTCCTGTTTGACTTTAAATTCATAGGAATAGCATAGAAAGGTACCTTTAGTAATTTGCTTTTTAAATTATAAGCGCCAGTGGTGTAAATTGCTTTGCTGGAGTCAAACTCTGTGCTTCACCTTTCCAATTTAGAGATCAAACTTTTGATTGACTATACCAGTGATAGCAAAACAAATTGTCGAGTGTATGACAGAAACTCACTAAACTAAGATTATTTTTTAAACTATACAAGTTTGGTCCTGGTCTTCAGCGTTTGTGGAAAGAAGTTCTTCGTCTGCATGTGAAACATTTTGACTAACTCACAAGCAGTGTTTTCTTGTATTTTACCAAATTTGATCCATGGCAAGCTGGGTAGCTTCAGCCAGACCCTAGCTTCTTGACATACTTGAGGACAAGGTGGGCTTTAGGGGTAAGTCAAAGAAAACAAGGCAACCACGTGTGACGTGGTTGAGCTTTCAGCAGATGCTCATCCATGGGATGTCAGCAAGGAAAGGGCACTGGATGATGCAGAGTGGCCAAGGAGAGAGCAGAGAGAGAAGGCGGGCATCACAAGACATCACCATGTCATGTCTTTTCCATTTTTGCCTTTAGCAAGCATCATTCAGGAATAGGCAACACCTCATCTTAGTGTGCTAAAGAATTTAGAAATTCAGAACAATGAGGTGAAAATGGAACTGTGTCAGGGTCCTTTCATGGGCTTATACTTGGGTTTCCTTATGAAAGGCCAGAGGCACCTTGATCCTGCGTCAGACCCTGTCTTTCCTGGATGTCGCTCCTCTGCTGCCAGGAACCTCTCTGCCCTTGTGGTCCTAGAGACCCAGACGTTGTTCACTCTTATTTGACATAGGGCCCTAAAATAAATATTTTCTGTTTTTTTTTTTAAGTTAGCATGCCTAACGCCTTTCCCCCAGGCCTTTAATTATGTTAGGTTTGTGGCTGTTTTTGTCTCTTCTTTGCAGTGCAGTGATGGTTCTGCTGGACCCCTGTATTCCTTTGGTCTGAAGTCCTTAGGGAAGGAGATGTTGAAGATCTGGTACCAGGTGGTTGGTTACCTGTGCACCTTTTTGAAAAATCTAGGACGTGGGAAAACATCATTCAAGTTTCACATAAACAATGAAGCTAATTTTCCAAGAATTTATGAAGTAATGGAGACAAATCAAAAACATGTTCAGTTTAGCATCAGTTCACCTTTGTGCTTAGGGGTTTGCATGTCGACAAACAGGCTGTTTCAACTCTGTGATTCCCTGAATGTAAACCTTCACACCTTCGAAGTCTAGTGCAGTTGATTCACTGAAAATGCACACGGGCCCATTCATTCTTTCAGGTCTGGGGACAGTTTTCAAGGCAAGACAGGGAGGTAGGGGGCAAGCTTGTGTTTTTCTGGACTTGGAACAGAAAAGCTTGTCCGTGGGCTCGGATGGGTGTCAGTATTGAATTGAATGGTACTCCTGTCAAGTGAGGAGGCTTTGAGAAGAATGTTGGATTATGTTTGTTAGCTGCAGAGAGAAATAAGAATGTCAGTAGTTGCCTATATTTCTGTCTTTGGGTGAAAGTCACTGAAATTCAGTGACTGTTAAAGCTTCAGCACAGACCCAAACTAGAGTTCTCCAGTGACCCTTTGAAGCAAAAATTCCAAATGTGTATTGAATTAAAAATCAACATATCTTGTTGGCCAGTATTAGGGTCTTAGAACTAAGGTCTGTATAACTTGAGTGAAAGACAGCAGGCCGATCCCTGGGTTTGCCCAGCAACCACAGTGAGGATGAAGGAGCCAGTCCTGTGTGACCTCTCTTCTAGCCGGATGCCACTACTATGGTATGGTGCCAGTCATGCTTCAGAGCTTCTCAGGGAAGGCTTGGTAAAGCACATGGGTTTTGTAGCTGCATCTGTGTTAAAATTTAAGTTTCGTTATTTTTCCAGTCATATAACTATGGTTTATTGTAGATCTTTAGTTTCCTCCTTTATAAAATGGCAATAGTGACATTCACTTTGCCAACCTTAGAGAGCCATTTTAAGGCACTGAAGAGACATGTAAATCACTTAGTAAGTCTCTTAACACCTGAAACAAACTGACCCAAACAGTTGAAAGAGAAACTTCACTTAGCATAGTAGCCTGGGCTGGCTTCAGATCTTGCTGTCCCCAGGACACTTGGGCGTGTCCTTGGCGTTCTTGTTTCCATCGCCCAGGAGTGCCAGTCTGGACACTGTAACAGTGCACTGGGCCTGTGGAGCTGCTCCTAACTCTCTGGGACCTCATAGCTGCAGGGCAGTACAGTTCCCAGCCCTGTGCAGGGGCCGAGAAGATGCAGGAAAGAAGAGACAGACAGAAGAAGGTGGTGCTGGGGGGAAGCAGGGTGAGTAGAAGAGCCAAAGGATGTGACAAGGACCCTGTGCTCCAGGGAGGGTCCTGGTGCACCCCGCTAGCCTCTCAGGGATAGAGAAAAGCTACTGGAGGTGGCTGCTGTGTCATTCCAGTCAGGTTGACTGCAGAGTTATCACACACTAAACAAGAGAGAAGATGCTCAAGATGGTGCTTGAAACTGTGTGAGCATGACTGCCTGGCTCACCATTTTCATTACTTTGACTCTGTTTCAAAATTTATTTATAATTTAGATGCCATTGAAGTGGTTCATGCAAATCTGTAGCTCTTTAGGGTTTGGTTTGTTAGGTGAACCGATTTGGATAGAGATGCCAGCCGTGGCAGCACTTTTCTGTAATCTGAGCAACTCAGGAAGCTTAGCCAGGAGGATCACTAGTACACGGCTAGCCTGGACAATGTCCCCAAAACCAAAAGTAAAAAGAACTGAGAATGTTGTTAAGTGCTAGAGGAAGTTCCCGAGCATGTGCAGGCGCTGGGTTCAATCTTGTGTACTTAAAGGAAAAACAAACAAACAAACCCAAACAGCCTTCAGCAGATTTTAAAACTATTTTAGCAAGAGTTAAAAAAAAAAAATCTTCAATTCTAAAATTAAATCTGAAGTAAATGCTAATAAATTACTGCTCACTTTGTTGTGTTTAACTTGGTATTTCTTCTGTGTCTTTAGCTGAACAAGAATTACAGAAGTCATCCTTATGATTACAGTAACATTCCCATGTCATGTTTAACAGTGACTTAATTTGAGCATAGAAAATACTGCCGGTACAGCGAGCTACTTGATTTATTATATTTTATACAAAATCATGTCTGTTAATAAAATCATATTAAACTTTTAAGGATACGTATTATACTTGATCTGAGCCGAAAGGCAAGAAACAGTCGCTCCTAGAGTCCTTGCCTGTGTTTTAGAATTTTTGATAGCCACTGCTTTGAGACAGATAAGCACATACTCGTATACTTACACATACACACTTGGGCGTCCCTGTCCTAGATATGATAGTGTATTTGCCTTCTTTAGGGCATATCAGTATAACTCAAGATATGTTTTGAGTTTCATATAAAATGAATATTATATCTATAGCTAAAAGCAATTTTGAGACAGGGTCTCATCGTGTAGCTTTGGCTGGCCTAGAGCTCATTATGTCGACCAGGCTTTCCTTGAACTCAAAAAGATCTGACATGCCTCCACCTCCCACATGCTGGGATTAAAGGTGTGTGCTACCACTCTCAGCTTAGATAGGATCTTAAATAAAATTTTGCATAAAAATTATGGTATCAAATTTTCTCTTGTATCATGTCCTAATCAGTTTTAAATTTTGGTCCATTTTTACAATTTGGATGCATTAGGAGGATTTGGAATTATTTTATTTTATATTTTTAATAGCAGTGCTCAACCTGTATCCTCCTTCAATAGTCCTGATTTCTCCAAATTCCTGTGTGTATATAGGCTTGGAAAGTTTGGCAGAAAAGAAATTCTCTGAGTTCTGTGATAAATAAATCCCCCTTTCATGTGACATCTGTGAATATCTCTAATTTAATGTCTCATACTTTCCTCCTTTCTCCTTTAGTTCATGTGGCCAACAAGCCTGGTATTGTTTATTTCTTTTTAATGTTGTTAAATGTGCCTACTCAATAAATATGCATTTTTCCTGGAAGTTGATAAGAAGCTGAGTCCAACTAACTGACATGAGAAGGGCTGGGACTTTCAGCCATGACTCCATTCACATTACATTTAGCCAAGCAGAAAATACTCTAGTTTGATTTTCCCAAGATATTTTTGTGCTTGTTATTTTATATTAAAGAATCAAAGTTAAAAATAATTTCAGTTGACCATTCAAGCAAATATTTGGTCATTTTTATTTATTCCTTACACAGCAGGCTTAAAACGCTTGCTTATGATGTATTTTTATATCTCCAAGCAATTAGTCTTAGGCCTGGCTTGTTGTGGAGGCTGGTTTCACCGAGAGACACCTGGCGAGTGCCTGTCTCCCTTGCGGCCCAGCCTGGGTTATTTCCTCCAGGAGGCTGCAACTTGAGTTAAGTGTCGTGTGCTGTCCCACCCACAGTGGCCCAGTAGCTCTGTTATATCCTCAGATGTTTGTTTAATGAATAAATGCATTAGACACCTGATATTCATTGTATCATTATCTTTTTTGTTTGTTTGTTTGTTTGTTTTGTCTTTTTGAGACAGGGTCTCCCTGTAGCCCCAGCTGTCTCTGTAGACCAGGCTGGCCTTGAACTCACAAAGATCCGCCTGCCACTGCCTCCCAAGTGCTAGGATTAAAGGCGTGTGCCACCACACCGGGCCTTCATCTTCTTAAAATCAGTTTCATTCTTAGTAGTACTTATTGAACCTTTACTAAATGTCAGGAATTGTTATACACTGTTTTGTTTAAAGATTGAACTTCAGTTTTTTTTTTTTTTTTAGGGGGGTCTTTTTGAGACAGGGTCTCCCTTTAGTCCCAGCTAGCCTGGAACTCCCTATGTAGACCAGGCTGGCCTTGAAATCACAGAGATCAATCCGCCTGCCTCTGCCTCCCAAGTGCTAGGATTTTTTTTTTTTTTTTTTTTTTTTTTTTTATTTTTTTTGGGGTCTTTTTGAGACAGATAGGTCTCCCTGTAGTCCCAGCTGGCCTGGAACTCACTCTGTAGACCAGGCTGGCCTTGAACTCACAGAGATCCACCTGCCTCTGCCTCCCGAGTGCTAGGATTAAAGGCGTGCGCCACCACGCCCGGCTTCCAAGTGCTAGGATTAAAGGCATGCACTACCATGCCTGGCTGAACTTCAGTTTTTACACTAGAATTACTTTCTTAAAGAGTGTGGAGAGATGCAGAACCCAGGAATGACTGAGAAAATAAAAGTTTATCTCTCAAAAATATCTAAATAAATAAATAAATAAATAAATGTTTAAATATCAGTAGTGGAAATGTGTCTAAATGCATTAAAAATATATAGCACATTTCCATCATATGTGGCTAATACAAATTTGTAATTCTGTAAACAGTTTAAACCACCATTGGACGTGTTGAAAGCTTGTGTTTCTTCTTCCTGGTCTTGATTGGCAGGCCACTTCTTTATCAGGTGTGTCCTCTCAGAGACCTCTGGCTCTTTATGGCTGCCACTGTCCCCTCCCCCCGTAGCTGATTTCCTGGGAGGTACAGCTCTTGAGAAACAGCTCATCACAGGTCCAGTTGGTGGTATCTCTTCCTTCTATAAAGCATTGTTTTGACTTGTTTGTATGAGAATAAATTCAGATAAGTAAATGCATGTTTATGCGTAAATAAATGTTTAGCCACAGATGTCCCCTGTTTGCAAAGTGCTGGACGCTTGTGGAGATTCTGTGTGTTGGAAACATTGTGCATGGTTAAGCTGACACTGGTCATCTGTGTACTCTACATTGCTTACAGGTTCAGACTTCAGGAGTATAATGAAGGCAGGGATAGGATAGAGAAGAAGACAGTTTTTAAGCCAGAACATGCTGATGAGCCTTGGAAGGAAAGTGCACTTGAGATAGAAAGTTTCCTCCTTCTTACTTTCTCATTTCTTCTGTGAGCACCTCGGGTCATCCTTGCAGAATGGCAGAGGAATGGCTCTTGATTTGTCTTTGAATAAATGTGAATCCTGCCCGTTCTACAGTTGTGTGCAAGATAACTTACTTGTATATTTTCTAATTTGTGTGTTGTGAACAGTAGGGTTAAGGATAAAAACAATTAGAGTTTTGTTTTGTTTTTTTAATACAAAACACATGTCCCTTGGGTCATTTGTATTATTTGAATATCAGCTAGCTGTTTGAAGTTCTAAAAGTTCATGACACAGTTCTCATATATTTCCGTAGTATGTCAAAAGGCATCTGGAATTATGAAGGAACCGTCATGTAGAAAGTCCTGTAAGGTGCATGGAAAAATATGTTTGATATTTAAAATGCCTCATACTTGCTTTAATAAATGAGAGGTTTTAGGAATGCCCTATATGGTAACATCAGATGTCGATGGTGTCAATGACCTGCTAGCCAGCGGGAACTGATGGGGAAATGTCCGCTGTAAAATGAGATAGCATTAGGGTAGGGTAGTAAGGGATGCTGGGTCTGGAGACTTTGTCGGGGTTTTACTGGGAGCTCCAGGTTGTTTTCCCCACATGATTAAGGCAGGCCATCTGTTCTTCGTTAAATGTTTACAAAAACAGCTTTTCTGTAAAAGATTTAAGGAGATGTAGGTCTGGTAAACACTATGATATTTCTGAGCACCTTTTTCACCTTCTTTCAGATAGTACGAAAACATAATTCTGTTGCATATCAAACAAGATTAATACTTTCATGTAGTCTTTACTTTTTTCTCTCTCCTTATGGAAAATTAAACTTTTTACTGAGTTATTAATTTATAGCCTCATTTCTATCTAAAAGAAGCATCCAAAATGATTTTTGAGGTGGTGTGTAGATAAATTTTCACCCTTCTGTGCTGTGTATTACATGTTTTTTTCTAATTCATAAATGCGTGCTGTGGAGTCTCTCAGAAGCTGGTATTTTTGTCACCGGAGGTGGTGCCATGCAGGTTGAAGTAGGTACCCCACACCCCACACGGATCCAGTCTTCTAAACTGGAGTCATTGTTCAAACTCGACTTTGCCTTCAAAGAACAGCTTTTCTTCCATTAAAAAAATAAAGTCTCCCAAGAAAGTTTGATTTGTATGCTCTGTGCCGGAAAGATTTTTTTCCCTTTCAATTACATTAGGAGATATGTAATAATTAACTGGTCTTATGCTATTTACGTGTAGTAAAAGTTTAAGTCAGATCCCAGTTATGTTTAGGTGATGGCTGAGGTCAAGGTCTTGTGGAGTTCCAGACTGTGTATGAGGAGCAGTAGAGGGGCAGCCGTGACTTGGCTTTGGTTAGTTCGGTGTTTTCTTTCACATTTTTCCTTCCTAGAAAGATACATATAAGGTTATAGGAGGAGCAGGATGGAGTCACAAGCACTGAATTTAGGAAACCTAGGTTCACATTTCACCTCCATCCTCTGTGTGGTTTTGAGTGGCCACATTGTGTCCTGGAACTCACACTTCCAGTCTGAAAGATGGTAAATGACTACTTGTTGCCGCTCTTGTCAGTGTACGTCTGTGTGCTGTCCCTCAGACTTTATCCTTGCTTCTTTCGCTTCATATTGTTATATAGGTTCATTTGCTCTTATCTGTGATCAAGAAAGGACAATATGTATTAGAACACTATGTGTGTATATATAATATTTGTTGTTTTTGTGGTGATAGGGATCAAACCCAGGAGCTTGTGTGTGCCAGGCAGGTGCTCTACGTCTAAGGGGCATGCCCAGCCACTACCAGATACTGGAATAAACTTGAGTGACTAACCTAAACTCTTTACTTTATGAGTCTTTGAAGAAGCTGAACCCTGGATGAGTAAAATGACTTCTACAGATGGTGGTGGAGCCTGGGCTGGACTGGAATCTTTCATCCTGAGAGTCTGGAGCATTTCTTCTGTGTGGCGGGCGAGTGGAATGAAGTAGTGGTTTATATAGAGTAGCTCGGGCAGGTTTTTGTGGAAACAATGCAATTCCCTTCTTTTTAGGCTGTAATTTCAGTCTGTAAAATGTTTTTGGTGGGGCAGTTTTTGATCACTTTGTTTTGGGTCACTTCAGAAATGAGATCAAACTGCGGAGCCTCCTGGGGATATGTCTGTGTGCGCAGTTTTGGGAGGAGCTCAGTTTAGGAGAGCTAGCCTCAGATGTCACCTGCAGTCTTCATGAGGCCTTAGGTGGCCACATCACCGCCTGCAACTCTTAGTTTATGTCTGAAAGATGGAGAAAGATTACCACATTTTTCTTGTGAGATTCAGATAAACTGATACAATCTCAGTATATGACATGAGATAGATGATGAATAAACTGTGGGATTCTAACTTTCCTCCTTGGTGCATGCTAGTCATTGGCTTATACTGCATTTCAAGTCTGTGTGTATGGCAAGCATGGTTTCTTCTCTCTGCCCTGCTCTTGTGTCATGGGTTCTGCCATCATCTGTCAGGATCTGTACTTTGTTGGACAGGCTACTGTCTTTGTATGCCATTGTCCTCCGCTGTAAAATCAGAAGGCTCATTGTCTTAGCCACAGGGCTGGTGTGGGGATTTGGTGATGTTAAAAGTGTGAAACCCATGCTGGGCAAATAGTAAGCGCATTATCCATCTGACAGCAACGTATGAGAGAGGCAGAAGACTGGTGATTGCAGATGGAATGTTTGCAGCTGCTTTGCTGAAATCTGAAGGTTCCCATATTTTGCCATATGGACGACACTCCTGCTCTGCCCTCGGTCACTGACTGTAAGGCCCAGACAAGCAGGAGTCATTTATTTTGATCTCACTACACCACTCAGTGTCTTATTCCATTGTCAGTATTAACTATTCTGAAGACACACTCTGAGTCTCTCCTTAGTAAGGGTCAAGACTCAGCCACAAAGAATATCATGTTAAATACTTGAGTTCTTTATTCTTCAGTAAAATTTCAAAGTATAAGTCTTTAAGAAGTTAGGAATAAGATCGTCCACATTTCATGTCACTTCAAGAAATTTCCAATGCTAAAATCAGTCTTTTAACCTGTAATTTTCATTTGAGAATTTAATGTCATATAGACCAGGAATGACCTCAGTACTGTATTAATATTTAAATGTTGGCCTTACATTTTGTTTCAGACTTTTTAGTACTAGAATTTTGCAATGTTTTATATACTGTTGTTTAAAAAAGTGACTCACATATCTTTAATTTGAGTTTTTATCCTTACATGGGGAATGCTACACGACTTGGGTCTTTCTGCCACTTATCCATTTATCACAGTCTGTCTAAAAGATGCAGACTGACTTTTTTTTTTAATTTATTTTGTATGTGTATGAATGTACTGTCTGCGTGTAGGTTTGTGACCCCATGTCGTGCAATGCCGTGGAGGTCAGAAGAGGGTGTCAGATTCCCCTGGAACTGGAGTCAAAGACGGTTCTCAGCCACCATGTGGGTGCTGGGGATCGAACCCGAGTCCTCTGCAAGAGTAGTCGGCGCTCTTAACTGCCAGGCCATCTCCTCAGTCCCTGCAAGACTGTCTTTATCTGTGTAACAGTTTCTTTCCTTTCTGCACTATTTTTTTCCTGTAGTAATAAATTGATATTTAAATTTTTTGCTTAAAACCTTTTTCTTAAAGGAGCATAAATATTGCATGGATGAAGAAAAGTGATAGGCTCCCTCACTATATAGCCAGTAGACTATTTGCTACCTTGAGTGTAGAATACAGTTTCAGAAACGTCAGTCATTAACTTTCAGTTCCTTTCTTCACTGTGAAGAATGATAAACTGATTTCCATTCCTATTTGTGTCTCTTAGCATTCTCCATCGGAGCCCTTTCTAGAGAAACCAGTGCCGGATATGACTCAGGTTAGTGGACCGAATGCTCAGCTAGTGAAGAGTGAAGATTACCTGCCATCAATAGAACAGCAGCCACAGCAGAAAAAGAAGAAAAAGAAAAACAACCACATTCTTGCAGAGGATCCCAGTAAAAGTTTTGGTAAAGATGACTTCCCTGGTGGGATTGATAGCCAAGAACTAAGTAGGAACTCATTGGATGGGACCCAAGAAGAAAAAAAGAAAAAGAAAAGACCGAAGGCAAAAAAAGATCCCAAGGACCTGAAAGATTCCAAGGAGAAAAAAGAGCCCAAGGAACCCAAGACCCCAAAAGCCCCGAAGATCCCCAAAGAGCCAAAGGAAAAGAAAGCAAAAACTGCCACGCCAAAATCCAAGTCCAGCAAAAAGTCCAGGTAGGCCACAGCTGGACCCAGCAGCCATATACCAGTGGTCCAGAGATGCGTCCTGGCCGCAGGGGGCTGTGTGGGGAACTTGGACCAGGCCTGTTTTTCACTATAATTCATGCACATCTTTATTGACAGATAAACTGGAAAGGTAATGTGTATGTATTCCCAATTTTAGGACTCAACTATTGTGAACTGTTGATTTAGAGTCTTTATTGGATAAAATTTTTCATTTAGCAGTTTAAAAATCACATCTCCACTGGCTCCGTGTAACTGATAGGAAGGAAGGATTGCAGAAGAAAGCAAGCTCATGGTCTGTCACTAAGCATTTCAGCTCCGTTTCCCAGAATTTGAAAGAGAATGAATTCTCCCCACTTGGCAGGGTAATCCTTGAAGGACAGGTCGAAGTCCTTGTGGGCAGCATGGGAGAAATCCAGTAGCACTCATCCATTAGATATGGCTTCAAGAACAGTAAGAATTTTAGGTAATAGGGAAGAGCCTCCTTTACTCCGTACTCCCCACTAACTCTCTGACCCCCCAGAAGGCATATTTATTCAGTAAGAAAATCTGAGAGAAGACATTGAAGACTAATTTTTTTCATTTGTTCTGAACATTTCTAACAACTGTTCTGAACCAGTTCCAAACATCTGAATCTATTTTTCAGAATATGGCTTATGTTAGAAAATATAGTTTCCAGATGGAAGTACGGAGACTTGGTTAATCTGCCTGTTTGCACATTCTGATAGAAAACATGCTCCACCCCCTGCCCCCATGTGCATGTGTAAACATGTGTGTGCACACATACTCAATTGTGCAACGGCCTCAAACTTTTAGACAGTACTGGCCACAGCCCTTTAGCTGGTAGGCAGTGCTGTGTCCATGTGCAGGCACCTAATGCATGGAGGACACTAGAGGACACTAGGTCTGTGACAAAAAATCGAAAGCACAAACTTTTCCAGCATCCTGCTGGAAATAGCTTTATAAATCAAATACATAACTCTGTAGTACATTAGCAGTTTGAACCATAGTCATTTTATTTATTTATTTTTGGCCATAAATGCCTTTTTCTTTTTTTAAATTTATTTCTGTATGTGTATGAATGTACTGTCTGCATGCAGGTTTGTGCACCCGTGTCGTGCAATGCCGTGGAGGTCAGAAGAGGGTGTCGGATTCCCCTGGAACTGGAGTTCTCCTGGAATTGGAGTTTCAGATGGTTCTCGGCTGCCATGTGGGTGCTGGGGATCGAACCTGGGTCCTCTGCAAGAGTGGTCTGTGCTTTTAACCGCTAGGCCATCTCTCCAGCCCTTGCAATAAATGCCTTTTATGGTGTCCAGAACTGAATTCAATAACTCAAACTTAGTGATAAATTTGTATTTACTATTAAGTTTTAATTCTTCAGTATCTATTCTTTTTATTTGAAATATTTTTTTTTCCTCTGTGAATAAGCCCAGCTCATTACAAATCTTTTTTTCATTTATTTAAGACAGATTTTATTAAGTGCTTATTTCATAGATAGGTATTGTTTTAGGTGTTGGGAATATAATCGTAAGATGTCAGAAATTTCAGTCTGAAATTATGAGATAGTTTTTAAAACATGAATTGCCTAAATCTAAATGCTATGCTTTTGGTTTGAAGGACATATTTAGATCTCCCAAGGACAAAAGAAATCAAATCAATATCAGAAAAACAAATTGTCCTTTTTTTCCCCCTTAAAATATAGGGGTATGTGTGTGTTTTTTTTTTTTCAATTTTTTAAAAATTTTATTTATTTTTTTATGTGTATGAATGTACTGTCTGCATGTAGGTAGGTGCACCCATGTCATGCAGTGCTGCGGAGATCAGAAGAGGGTGTCGGATTCCCCTGGAACTGGAGTTAAAGACGGCTCTTAGCCGCCATGTGGGTGCTGGGGATTGAACCCGGGTCCTCTGCAAGAACAGTCTGGGCTCTTAACCGCTAGACCATCTCTTCAGCCCATGTGTGAGTTTTAAAGAGGCTTTTTGGAGTTTAGAAAATACATCGCCAATATTAATTTTAGTATCAAGATATATCTGGGTTGAATTTTCATCTTAATGTTTTGCATTTTTCACTTAATGCTAAAAATAGAGATCACTATAACTGAGACGCTGTCATAAATTTCCAATTACATCCTTTAAGCTGAGTGTATATCATATGGCCCTATGTTTTGAATGTTACTTGAGTATGTCCTTACCTCATAATAGAACATTTTGTGGGCAGATCCTGAAATGCCAGTGAAACACGCAGCCACTTCCCTAACAACTGTGAACATCTAGCCTGGTCAGCACTGAGTGCTAGTAACTTAGGGAGGGCCATGCTTTGGGGGCGGCGGGGCGGGGGGGGGTGAACTGAGAGACTTGGTAGTGCCTCTGTTGACTCCACTAACCTCACCAGATACATGACCACTCTCTGATTTACAATGAAGTGTGGCAAGGACGACCCTCAGAAGCTTTCCTGTTGTTGATGGTCTTTTAGGGTTGGCTGTCCAAACAAAGGATAATTGCATTGAGATGTTAAATAAATTAACAAACGAAACCATTATTTTGTCAAACCACATTGTTACTATTGGTCAGATGAATTGAATTTGTCAGTTGTGGTCTCCTTATTCTGTTAGGTCTACAAGGAAATAGCATCCCTGAATCAAGGATAACTAGAATGCATACGACTACATGTAAATTCTGAATAGCATAGCAGAATAATTATGTAAATTGAATATGCAGTGATGAAGGTAATAGGGGGTTTGGGTTATGTTAGTGCTGGAGTTGAATTGCCGTAGCAGTTTGCTTTTAAGCACTGGAATACAACAGTGGCAATTTTGTTTGGCAAAATGTTATGTGATACCAGTTATTTCCATCCTTGAATAAGTTAACTTGATGAATTTGTTTATACAGAAAATAATTTTCCTACAGAGGACTAAAACAGAGGAAATAAACAGAAGTGAAATGAAAAATTTAGAGTTCCTTACATCTCTCCTGCAACCCTGTGTGCCATATCATTGGTGTGGTTCTGTGAACAGACGTGAACAGACCTGCTTGGAGTTGGTGGTGAAGAGGGGCACGCTGACGCTCTGGCTGTCTGTGCGTTATGTCACTGGCAGAGAGGGAGTTTGGTGTGCATCATTCTTACCCCCTCAGTGATGGTGGGTGCTGTATGGAGCTGGCTCTCCTGTGCCTTACCGAGCAGCCGGCTCCCTCCCTGGGAGCCCCCTTGTTTCTGTGAACAGCTTGAGTTTGTAGCTCTTTCCTTTTAAGAACCAAAAAGCTGCGACATAGGATGGTAGTAAAATGGGGGGGGGTTGATTGGTCAGCATATCAGAAAAAGACACTTTAAATCTGAACAATGAGGAAAGTGGACCACTTCCGGGCTACGTTCCTCTTTTCTAGTCGAACCATATCCTTTTTTGTTCTTTTATTTTTTGACTTGAAATATCTTTTTCATTTATCTGTTTTTAGTGTTCTTCCCAGGTGTCTTTCGGATATTGGCTGTTAATATTGAAAATAAAGCCAGGGCCTTGTGGGCTGAAGAGGATGCACTTTGCATGCGTGAGGATTCGTGGAGCTCAAATATGAGGATTTGTGTTCTTTTCAGTGTGGTTTCTGTTGAGCATGCCTGGGCTCTGTGATGTGAGAGAGAGTCTGGAGGAAGTGCTTCTTTTGAATGACTCTTGAAGGATTTAGTGGTCCATTTAGCTACATAAAGATTCTTTGAATGTACAGAGAGAGAGGAACTTGCCCAAAGATTGTGACTTGACTGCTGAAGCCTGAATTAGCTGCAGCCGTGTGGCTGCTGTGATGCAGTTTCTAGGAACAGGTTTTCCTGCATTAGCTGCAGCCATGTGGCTGCTGTGATGCAGTTTCTGGGAACAGGTTTTCCTGCATTAGCTGCAGCCGTGTGGCTGCTGTGATGCAGTTTCTGGGAACAGGTTTTCCTGCATTAGCTGCAGCCGTGTGGCTGCTGTGATGCAGTTTCNGGACTTTTTATTAAAGTTCATTTAGCAACTAATTTTGTGTAGGTGGAAATGAAGAAAGAGAAGCAATTATATCCTCTACTGAATTAGCAAGTGTCCACTGTCCACATTTGTTTGACAAATAGGTTTTAGAAGGGCACTAAGGTCTTTTTAAAACTTCAAAAGACTTAATGTTCTGTTTGAGAAATAATTTACAACTTGGATCCAATTGTTTCCAAATTAAAAATAATTTTTTCAGTTAGAGGAGGTTTATATGTTTATTTTCACTATTCTTGTTTATTAACCCACTGTCTTCCTTATAGAGGGAAAAGCATTATTAATAGTAAGAAGTAATATTAAGATAACCATAAGACATTCCATTAATTCTTCAGTAGCATTCTGGGTTTTAAATAAACTTTAAATAAACATTATAGAAAAAAACCCCGTGTGACTAATTTATGTAGTTCTCTTTTTTTTTTGGGCCTCGATCAGAAGGACTTGGGCCCCCCATGCAGTGTGTTCTTATATATACATGAAGTTTCTTGATGGAGATCACAAACAAAAGCAAACCTTTAAGCCAGTTTTGGAAGTAAGTACAGAAGCACAGTCTAGACCCACACATGCGCAGGTCACTTCCCATTGGGTATGTAGGTCATACATTAAGTATATAAGTCATACATAGCTTTTCTTTCTCTTCCTGTTCCTTCTTTTCTTGTTTTTTATGTTTTAACTCTCATACTATGGCTTAGTTTTGTCTAAAACATTGGAAAATTAGAAAGACATACACTGTTTTGGTTGATGCCTGCAAAGGATGACAGACAGGCAGACAGACATACGTACTTCAGACGTGTGGCTATAAAATGTAGTTTTGAGACCTTTTAGTGTTGACAGGAATGAGGAAGGAGAAGTACGCACAAGGGCCGTTCTGAACCTGCGCTGTCAAAGCTCTCATTTAGGTCTCAGCTCCAGGTTAGGGGTGAGCTACCTGTACGCATCCTGCTGTCTTAAAACTTCTCTCCCATAAAGAATTAACCTTGTTTTCTATCCTCAGTCCTTCTCTTTAGGACTGTCACTGTAGAGCCTTGCCACTATGGCCCTTCCTCCTGGTTCCTGATTGGAGGACCATCATGCACTTTTTTTTCCTTTTTTTTTTTTTCCCTGTCTTTTTGAGACAGAGTCTCCCTGTAGCCCCAGCCTGCCTGGAACTCACTGTGTAAACCAGGCTAGCCTCGATCTCACAAAGATCTGCTTGCCTCTGCCTCCTGAATATTGGAACTAAAAGTATGGGGCACCACACCAGGCTTCCATCAGAAGCTTCTTTCTTAAAAAAAATTTTTAATTAATATGTGTATGAGATTTATTTCTGCATGTATGTACCTTGGAAATGGCACAAGTAGTCAAACATATATGTAGCAGTTTGGTATTGAGAAGGGTGTGTGACTGTGAGGCCATTGGAAGACACCACCACTGCCACACTATAATGTCTAATGCTTTCATCCTTTATGTTGTTTTGCACTGCCAAGCGGTACCACCTAGCCATAGTGGCTCATGTCTGTGCTGAGATTTGGTGGCAAGACAGTATATTTGCTGACTGCGTTTAACTGCCATATTCCATTGGCAAATTTTAATTCAGTCCCCCAAACTCAGCAGCGTGTACCTTTTCAGTGAAAATTGTTAACTATGTGACAAAAAGCTTTGCTTTAGAATATTTTAATGTTAACTGGCTCGGTTCTTTTAGGAAAGCTTTCTTTTGTACTCCTGTTAAAAACACAAACAACAAACCAAATGTGGCTTTTAGAAAATGGTCAGCACTGTCGTAATCCTAAAGACAGAGTCCTGGTGTTACTAGAAGACTTAAAATAACCCAGGGCTGACACAGAGCCGAACAGATGTTTATCAAGAAAAGCTGCCAAGGCCTGATGGATGATGTGAAAGGCCAGACAGCACCGGTTCTGCCATCCCAACACCCACACGTGGCTCTAGAGCCAGACAGGTCCAGCTCTAGAACTAGGCCGCCAAATGTGGAAATTTGATTGAAGAATGAATGCAAAGGTGGAGGATATTGTATTTGGAACATAAATCTTAAATGAAATTTAATTAGGCTTCAGGATCTTTTCTGATTGTCTTTGCTATTCCTTCCTAAATTTTTTACGTAGTTACTATGTTAAGGAAGTGCCTTTTCTATGATAGGTGCATCTTTTAAGGTACAAATTTAAATTCAGTGTCCTACAGGAGTTTCATCTCGGTGTTTCATAGAACTTAATCTTGGTTACTCGGCCATTTAAATCACTTTCTTCTTGTTCCTAGTAAAATACAGATTTTTTTCTCTCTCCTACAATTCCTGACTTCTTCAAGTCAGGTGAAAAAGTGGTGTCTGGAGTGTAGGAATTAGTGTGCTAAGGGCCTGTGTGGACCACACCGGCTGCTGAGGACACAGTTGCCTGGAGGGCAGGCATTAAGGCACTGGCTGTCTTGGTGTGGTGTTGTTGACCTTTGGGCCTTTTATCTGTCACCCTGTTTTGTCTCTTTCCTCATTAGTTTATTCTGTTGTCTGTAGTTTATTACATACTAGTTGTCATTAAATAATTTTCATGGTAGGATTTTTTCTCTTATTTTTTAGGGTTGACTTTACTTTTTGTATTTTATTATTATTTTTATTTTATGTGTATGAGTGTATTGTCTGCATGTATATAAGTGTACCTGTGTTGTACAATGCCCATGGAGGAAGAAGAGGGTGTTGGATCCCCTGGGTCTGGAATTACAGACGGTCGTTAGCCACTAAACTCAGGTTCTCTGCAAGAACAGCCAGTATTCTTAACTGCTGAACCATTTCTCCAGTCTCTAATTTTATTTTTTTGATGCACCACTTTTTTTTTTTTTTTTTGTCTTTTCGAGACAGGGTCTCCTTGTAGCCCCAGCTGTCCTGGAACTTGCTCAGTAGACCAGACTGGCCATGAACTCACAAAGATCCGCCTGCCTCTGCCTCCCAAGTGCTAGGATTACGGTGATGCACCACTTTTATGCTGGTTTAATTGATTTTTTTTTTTTTTTATTTTAATGTTTCTGGGCCAACACTTAACTTGCTAGGAGTGTGGCCTAATTGATCTTTTTTTTTTTTTTTTTAATTTGGTCTTTTTGAGACAGAGTCTCCCTGTAGCCCCAGCTGTCCTGGAACTCACTTTATATTATAGACCAGGCTGGCCTTGAACTCACAAAGATCTGCCTGCCTCTGCCTCTGCCTCTGCCTCTGCCTCCGGAGTGCTAGGATTAAAGGTGTGCGCCACCATGCCTGGCTATAATTGATCTTTTTAAGAAGAAATTTGTGCCTTTAATTTTTTAAGTTAGCATTCAGGTAATGAGTTTCATTGTGGTATGTTTTTGAACTTTTGAATTTTTATTTTTATTTTATGTGTACAAGTGTATTGCTTTCATATAGGTAGGTGTACCCATGTTGTGCAGTCCCTGTGAAGATCAGAAGAGGGTGTCAGATCCCCAGGAACTGGAGTTATGATGGTTGTTAGCCACCATGTGGGTGCTGGAAACCGAACCCAGGTCCTCTGCCAGAGCAGCCAGTGCTCCTAACCCCTGAGCCATCTCTGCAGCCCTTCATTGTGGCATGTATGTAATATATATCACTGTACTTTGCTCATGTGCACCCCACTTCCTCCTCCCATCATTTGACTCCCCCAAAGAGTCCTTCTCCTGATTTCATGTCCTGTGTGTGGGACATGCACATGTGTGTAGGAAGGTATATGCATGAATCTAGGTTGCACATATGAGAAAAACACCAAGATATTTGTCTTTCTGACTCTGGCTTATTTTGTTAAACATGATTATAATAAATCCACTTTTCTGCAAATGGCATAATTTCATTCTTTTCTAAAAATTTATTATTTATTTTTTATGTGTATGAATGTACTATCTGCATGCAAGCAGGTGCACCCATGTAGTGCAATGCTGCGGAGGTCAGAAGAGGCTATTGGATTCCCCTGGAACTGGAGTCAAAGATGATTCTTAGCTGCCATGTAGGTGCCGGGTTCCCTTAACCGCTGAGCCATCTCTCCAGCCCCATTTTCGTTCTTCTTTATGGCTGAGTAACAGTACAGTGTGTGTGTGTGTGTGTGTGTGTGTGTGTGTGTGTGTGTGTGTGTGATCATCTTCATTTATCTGTTGATTGCCAACTAAGCTACTTCTACACAATTGGCTATTGTGACTAGTGACACAATAAACATGGATATAGAGGTGTGTCTGTGGTATCCTGATATAGACTCCTTCAGGTGTATATACAGAAGTGCTATTTTTAGTGGGTTTTTTTTGTTTGTTTGTTTGTTTTTTAAGGATCCTCCATGCTGATTTCCACAGTCGATTCACTAGTTTACATTCCCACCTGCCCTGATTACGGGTTCCTTTCCCCATATCTTTGCCTGGACTTGCTATTGGTTTTCTTGATGATAGCCATTCTGACTGGGTGCAGTGGAATCTTAGTGCAGTTTTCATTTGCATTTCCCTGATGGTGAAGGATGAGGAACATTTCGATATATTAGTCATTTGTATGTATGTATTCTTTTTTTTTTAAATATTCATTCTTTTTTAATATATATATTTTTAATTTTATTTATTTTGTATGTGTATGGATGTACTGTCTGCATGTAGGTTTTTGCACCCGTGTCGTGCAATGCCGTGGAGGTCAGAAGAGGGCATCGGATTCTCCTGGAATTGGAGTCACAGACGGTTCTTAGCCACCATGTGGGTGCTGGGGATCGAACCCGGGTCCTCTGCAAGAGCAGTTGGTGCTCTTAACTGCTAGGCCATCTCTCCAGCCCTGTATGTATGTATTCTTTTGAGAACTGTTTGTTCAGCTCATTTTGCCCATTTATTGATTAGGTGGTTTTGGGAGTAGTTTTTGAGTTATAAATTCTAGGTATTAATCCTGTGTCAGATAGTTGGCAAAGATTTTTTCTATAAGATGTCTCTTTATTGTGCTATTTATTTATTTATTTATTTATTTAATATGTATGTAATTCTAGCATGTAGGTAGGTGCACCCATGTTGTGCAGTGCTTGCGGAAGTCAGAAGGCTGTATGGGATCCCCTTTAACTGGAGTTAAAGATGGTTGTTAGCTACTGTGCAGGCTCTGGGAATTGAACCTGGGTCCTCTACAAGAGCAGACAGTGCTCTTACCCATTGAGCCATCTCTCCAGCCCTGTGATTGTTTCTTTGGCTGTACAGCAGCTTTTCAGTTTCTCGCAATTCCATTAGTCAATTCTTGGACTTATTTCCTCTGCTGTTGGAGTCCTTTTTTTAAAAAAATATTATTTTCTGAAGTCATATAGTTCTTTTTTTTTAAATTTTATTTATTTTGTATGTGTATGAATGTACTGTCTGCATGCAGGTTTGTGCACCCATGTCGTGCAATGCCGTGGAGGTCAGAAGAGGGCATCAGATTCCCCGGGTGCTGGAGTTAAAGACGGTTCTCAGCTGGAGTTAAAGACGGTTCTCAGCCACCATGTGGGTGCTGGGGATCAAACCCAGGTCCTCTGCAAGAGCAGTCAGCGGTCTTAACCGCTAGGCCATCTCTGCAGCCCTGGAGTCCTTTTTAGAAAGTTCTCACTTATGTTTCTGTCTTGTTCTGCCCATATTTTTTCATCTTAACAGTTTCAGAATTTAAGGGCTTGCATTAAAGTCTCTAAACCATTTTTGAAATATTAATATTTTTGCAGAGTGAAGAATGGATCTAGTTTCATTCTTTTATACATAGATATCCTATTTTCTTAGTTCCACTTGTTCAGGAGGTTGCTGTCTTCTTTTCCAGTGTATGTTTTTGTCAAAATCTAGGGACTTTCACCATGTGGATTTATTTCTGGTCCTCTCTTCTGTGTTTTGTGCCATACTGCTTTTTGTTACTATGGCTTTGTAGTATAGTTTAAGATGAGGTTTTGCCGGGCGTGGTGGCGCACGCCTTTAATCCTAGCACTCGGGAGGCAGAGGCAGGTGGATCTTTGTGAGTTCAAGGCCAGCCTGGTCTACAGAGTGAGTTCCAGGACAGCTGGGGCTACAGGGAGACCCTGTCTTGAAAAGACCAAAAAAAAAAAAAAAAAAGCTGAGATTTTATGATGTCTTCCACATTACTCTTTCTCATTTGGATTGCTTTGACTATTTGGGTTCTTTTGTGCTTCCATATGAATTTTAGGATTACCTGTTTTAGTTCTGTGAAGGATGCCATTGTAATTTATGGGAATTGGTTTCAGTAATATAGCCATTTTCACAATATTACACTTTTTTTTTTGTCTTTTTGGGAGGCAGAGGCAGGTGGATCTCTTGCGAGTTCAATTCCAGCCTTGTCTACATAGTGAGCTCCAGGCCAGCTGGGACTAAAGGGAGAACCTGTCTCAAAAAAGATGAAAAAAAAATTTTAAGTTATTGTGACACCTACCCCATGATTCTTGGCAATTTTGTTATTGGCACATAGAAAAGCTACTGAGTTAATTAATTTATTTATTATTTTAATGTGTATGATTGTTGTCTTGCATGTATGGAAGTGCATCCATGTCATATAATTCCCACAGTGACCAGAAGAGGTCTGGATCCCTTGGAACTGGAGTTACAGACAGTTGTGAGCTGCCATGTGGGTGCTGGGAACTGAACCTGGGTCCTCTGGAAGAGCAGCTGGTACTTTTAACCTCTGAGCCATCTCTCCAGCCCTGCTACTGACTTTTATCTGCTCATTTTTTTGTCCTGCTAAGTATCTGTCAGATCTAAGAGTTTTATTGTGGAGTTTTAGGATCTTTGGAAATAGGATTGTCTCAGCTGCAAGCAGAGATGATATGACTTCTTCCTTTGCTGTTCCTATCACTTTTGTTTCTCTTACCTCATTGCTTTAGCTAAAACTTCAAACACTACATTGAATGAGTGGGGGAAGTGGATCCCCTGTCTTCCTGATTTTAGAGGGAATTCTTCCAGTCTTTCTCACTTAGTTGAACACTGGCTGTAGACTCATCATGTACAGTCTTTGGTATGTTGAGGTATGTCTCTTCTAGGACTAGTTCCTTCAGTTTGCTTTTTTAATCTGATACTTTTAATCTCCATTGTTTAAAAAGCTTACCTAATAGGGCTTAGGAGGAGATCCTGTGCTCTTCTCTGCCCACATTGGGCCCTTGACCCCAACAGCTGACTGGATTTCATTATGGGAGCTCATTGATCTTCTGTACCTCTCTATATGGCCTTTCTCCTCTTATCTGTTAAGTTCACTTTATTGAAAGGCCTTTTACTGCTGGATGTCATAGCTCACACCTAATTCAAGAAACCTGGGAGGCTGAGACAGAAGGATTGCCACAAGTTCAAAGCCAGCCTGGTTTTATAAAACTCAATACAGCAAATAATATATATATATATATATATATGTATACATATTGGTGGTGATAGGAATGGCTTAGTCAGTAAAGTGCGTGCTATGCAGGCATAGGGACCTGAGTTTGGATAGCCAGTGCTCATAAAGAGCCAGGTGTGATGTCATCAGCTATGGGGAGGTAGAAATGGTGCATCCCTAGAGCTTGCTGTCCAGCCGGCCTAGCTAACTGGTGCACTCCAGGGGAACACCCCATCTTGAAAAGTAAGCTGGTTAGCAATAGAGGAAGACACCTGGCATTGACTTCTGGCACCCCCCTCCACACACACAAACATGTACACCCACATACACATACACACACACATGCACACACAACCTCAACCCTCACCAAAACCTTGTTTCCTCCTATCAAGTATAGGAATATGCCTCAATGCTGTTTTACCATTGTCTTTAAAGACTGTGTAGTATTTTGGAGAAGCTTGAGTCCTTGATAATGCCCCTGATTAATTTCCCTGACCTAAGTCTCAAGGTTGATTTTTCCTGATGTGATGAGAATCCTTTTGCCATCAGAAGGGCCTGCTGGGTTGCTAACCTGTCCCATTGTCCGTCTCCTTTATCCATCGACCGTACTCTTCTCGTCACATTTGGTTTCACAATATGGCTCCTTTTTAAAGTTTCTACTGAGAACGAGGTCCTTAAGCTGACATTAATGACTGTTTAACTGCATTCTGTTTTGTAATAAATCAGGCCAGCTCCAGGCTTTCTAATAAGTTCTGGCTCTTTAGCTAGAGCCTTGTTTAGAAAGCCTGCAGTTTTCTCAAAAAAATAGTTGGTCAGAGCCAGGCATGGTGGCACATACCTTTGATCCTAACACTTGGGAGACATAGACAGGTGGATCTCTGTGAGGTGGAGGCCAGCCTGGTCTGGTCTACATAGTGAATTCCAGTCCAGTTTGTAACCCAAACAACAAAACCAAACCAAAAGGAAAAAAAAGAGTCAGCTACGCTCTGTTTTAGCTGAATTAATCTGGCCAACTCTGTCTTAGGCGCTAGCACTTGTCCCGTGTTTATGGATTGTTAGTATCTTAAGCTAGTTGGGAATCCTTCCAGGGGTGTAGAATCCCCAAAATGTCCCTCTACGAGATAAACATAACTCTCCAAATATAAAGCTTATATTTTAATGATTGTACCTAAAAATGGTCCTCAAGGGAGTACACGCTTTGATGCACAGAGCTCTGGAGTTTGGTCAGTTAGCTGTGGACCCCAGTGTTGGCCACAGTAATTCCACTCTCATAATAAAGTGTGAAACATGAGACAGCAGGGGCAGTGGCCTTTCAAATTTTCAGGGACATTGCTAGATGTGTTCCCTTTCTAAGACTAGGAGGGTTTGCTAGCATGAAATGGAATCTGCATCTTAGTCTGTGTGCTCAGTGGGGGGACTCTGCACCTCAGTCTCCATCTTCATGAATGAGGGGCTCTGACTTCAGTGTCTAATATTGTGGGTGAGAGAGAGAGAGAGAGAGACAGTGGGGGAAGGAGAAGGGAGAGGCAAACAGATCTGTATTATGGTTATATTGCTGATTAAGGGAGAAAAGAAGTTGGAAAAGTAAATTTGACTTGGACGTGTTAAAAATGGTATTTATTTTTAGTAGTTTTGAAAAACTTTTATTTCCTCAACTTTGTTATTTTAACCCCACTTCATGTCCTCATCTTTTCTTTCCTCTACTTCCTCTCCTGCTCCTCCCCCTCTTCCTCCTCTTCCTCATCTTTTTTAACTCCCAGTCCTCCTGCCTTTCCCTTCCAAGTTCTGGATATGCAGGCGTGTACCACAATGCCTGCTTTGTAGAGTGCCGCAGATGGAGCCTTGCCCACCCTAGACGCGCACTCTACCTACTGAGCCATTTACTTGTTACCCCGTGTGTGCTCATGATGTGTACAGCCATCATGTCATGCCGTACATGTGGAGATCAGAGGATAACTTTGTGGAATCAGCTCTCTCTTTCTACCTTTATGTGAGTCCTGGGGATCAAATTCAGGTCACCAGGCTTGTGTGGCAAGTGCCTTTACCTACTGAGGCACGTTCGTGGTTTGTTTTTTTTGAGGGGGGAATATGGGGAACACTTAAGATGGTATTAGCAGATAGAGGGGCTTTGTACTTATTACTTCTTAATCTGTTTAATTAACTAGGTGAAGTAACATGGCTAGCCCACCTGAGTAGACACTAAGAACATTAAGATATAGTTCGCTAAGACAGTTCTTTTTGTCTTACACGATAGTGCTTTAAGTTTACTATATTACAATAATGTTAATGGTAAATTGTGTGTTTTTTTAAGTATATGCATGTCATGTGACACAGGAATTTGAGGTTTTACTCAAACTACTGTGATATTCAGAAAATGCTTCTTGGAAAGAGTGGTTTGTAGATGAGTAGGCTGTGACAGATGTCAGCATAGCCAAGGTCAGGGAGTATTTGGGCACTAGTTCTGTGTGTCTGCAGAATGAAGAGGAGAATGGCTGCGAATCTGGGAAGAGTAAAAGAAAACTAATGTTGTAAGTTATAAAACTGAGAGATGGCCTTGTATACCAGTACTGAGACTCTTAGATATATCTAGAGGACTGGATTTAAGCACTTATTAAGATTTTCTAGTCCGGGCTGGAGAGATGGCCTAGTGGTTAAGAGCGCAGACTGCTTTTGCAGAGGACCCAGGTTCCATCCCCAGCACCCACATGGCGGCTGAGAACCATCTTTGATTCTAGTTCCAGGGGGAATTCGACACCCTCTTCTGACCTCCGCGGCATTGCACAACACGGGTGCACAGACCTACATGCAGACAGTACATTCATACACATACAGAAATAAATAAAATTTAAAAAAGATTTTCTAGTCCAGCTGGTTCCTCTGGTAACCTGTGGAGATGGGTTTGGCAAGTGATGTTCTGGTTCATTGTGTTTCTCATCTGGGGGTACCGAAGGTGGAGCCAGTTCACCAGACGAAGGATAGCTGATGGTGTGGCCTGTGCATACCTAGCTTTTCTTGTGATCCGCCCTTAATTTGCTGAGGAACAGCCAGCTGCATCGTGCCCCTAGAGTAGACATCACTGCAACTGTTGGGAGGTACTTGGAGATTCTCTATCCACATCAGGCAGCTCAGTGGATAGTTGACTTGTGAGATGCTCCGTTTTAATGGTATTCTTAGCCCTACAATTAGAGGACATACCCTATTTGCACATTCAGGCTTTGAATATAATTTGGAACAAGAATGTATGTATGGCTGTGTTTGGAGCTTGGCATTAAAAGACCAGTTTGAACCTCATGGATACTGTTCATACAAAATGACTCTGGATGTTAAATCTGAGTCCTTTTCCCATTGGTCCCAGGTCAGGTGCCCTTCCCATGGGGTGGGAGGGTGACACGGCAGGGACTGGTAATGGTCTAGTTGAGGATAACAAGTATGTGCTTAAAGCAGAGTGGCATTGGGTATGGGGGATACAAGTTCGTCTATTTTTTCTTTCAGCTACTAATTAGCAATTTTGATCACCAAGTTTCTGTGTGTTTATGTTGCTTAAGTGAAGTGATCCTCGATGCATGTTCGGCTCCTGTCAGTCTCCAGTTAAACTGGCCCAGATAGGTCCACGCCCCAGCTGGAGTGCACGTCTTAGACTCCGTGCTGTCTTCCTGTGTGTGGTGCTTGGCCATCTGTACCCAGCAGTGTCTCAGCCTTCTTCCCTCATCTCATCTAAACTTCATAAGCAATACTAGGGAAAAATACAATTATTAACCACACTTTCTAGAAGAGGAAACTGAGGCTCGAGGGAACTGTATTGATTTATCCAGAGTCATAGACCTTAAGTAACAGACGAAACTTAAACCAAGGCCTGTCTGATTAAAACCAATGTTTTAAAACCACTACTCAGTTACTTCATTTGTTAGAAGAAAAAGTCCAACTTTAACGGTTTTGTTTGTGTCAAAGCAGTTTTAATACAACACTTAGTAGGAAATTCAGATTAAGTAATTGTAAGATAGTAACAAAGGCAGTTTAATGTGAAGAACTGAATTTTGTCCTGGATTGTCTTTGGGTGATCTTGTAGTCCTTTCTGACTTCTTAGGGTGCTTGATTTGTGTACTGATGCATGGAAGAGCATCACTGTCTCTGAACATGAATGGTTTGAGGTCTAATGAGTTTGCCTCCTTTTAGTAATCAGATCTGGTAAGTGCTTCCCTGGGCCACTGGCTTTTTGTCTAAGCATTTGGAGAGGCCCTGTCTGACTTTCAGCCATCTTGGAGGTTCTGTACAGTTCATCCTTGGGTAGAGCAGATGGAATGTCATTAGTGCTTCTCTCCTCCAGCAAATAGATGTTCCCTCAAACCTGGCTCTGGGTGGCATCCAGACACTAAGCTTCTTGCTCCTGTTGGACGGTGCGCACAGGGCGGGCAACCCCTCTAAATTAAACTCCATCCTTTGCTTTGGTTGGTCGAGGTCACTGTGGAAAGCACTCACTGCCAGCTCACTCTACCTGGCAGTGGTTCAACTCTTTGACAGGCCTACCTCTGATTTAAACAAATTTGAGAAATATGTAAAGTTTTGGAAGCAGTTTTGCACTGATTTGATAAAAGAAACCACAAAACACTGCAGCGCAGGTGTTGAGAATGCTTGAAAGCTGATTGAGGGAAGCAGATGGCTTTAGTCAGTGGCATCCAGCCAAAAGAGCAGGTGCTGGTCATGTGACCGCTGGTTACCAGGGTAATCTGATTGCTCTTGGCGTGCAGATGAAAGGAAAGGGGCCCAGTGTTCAGCTGTAGTATTGTATAATTTGTGGCAGTTAGAGCGGAAATAAATGCTGGAAATGGAGCCTCATAGTAGGGGAGACTTCTGTCCGTGTGTAGCGTAAACACCAGGACAGTCGCATCAGGAACTGTTGTATGGATTTTTTTAATTTAAAAAATATTATGTTGTCTGAGGATCTTTGGTGACTTAAAGGACAGGGCTCTTTAAAAAAAGATAAATAAAATGAATACTTGAAACTTAGCAGCTATTGCTATAATTTTGAATTGTGTTGTTTCTGATACGGCTGTTTACTGTGCTAAGACGTTCATGAAACAAAATAAGAATACACTCTTAAGTATATAAAATAACTATTTTAAGATGACCGAAGACCTTATTAGTTGAAAAATACATTATAATTGTGTGCCAGATACACTGACATACTTTTGAAATATTTAATGTGACACATGCTTTATTCAAATAAAATCATTATATATTGTGCCCTCTCCTCTTTGTAGTAGCTCAGGTTACAAACATGCCGTTTAATGCATTGTCAGTACACTTTTGTGGGAATTTACAAAATTTAATAAATTTAGGGTTTTTTCTAAAATTAATTAATTTATTTTTGTATTTGTATGAATGTACTGTCTACATGTAGGTCTGTGCACCCATGTCATGCAATGTCGCGGAGGTCAGAAGAGGGTGTCGGCTTCCCCTGGAACTGGACACTTCTCAGCCGCTATGTGGGTGCTGGGAATCGAACCCAGGTCCTCTGCAAGAGCAGTCGGCTCTCTTAACTGCTAGGCCATCTCTCCAGCCCCAAATTTAGGGTTTTGAAACCTACCTTTTGTTGTAAATTTTGAGGCCTCCTAGAAATGGTAAAAAAAAAAATCTTTACTGATGTTGGACTATTTTCCATATTGTTCTAACACATGATAATTGATGTAAAGAAATCTTGGATCCAGACTATAAATTTAAGAGAACACTAAGTGTCTGATTGTAACACAGTGCTGAAGGAAGGTTGTAGAGGTAGTGATAAACCTAGAATTTTATTTTTCTTTTGTCTTAATGTAACATTCAAATAATATTGATTCTTATCAGTAACATATTTTGAAAAATGAGCTTGAGTTATTGGGGTCACTTGTATATTTTTTGTATTGCAGAGACCTGGCTTTTGGCAAAAATGCTAATTATGGGGCTGGTGATGTCCTTGGTGGTAGACCACTTGCCCAGCACGTGTAGGACCCTGGTTCAGTCGCCAGTACTGGATTGAAAATAAAGGCCATTATGATTATCTTCCTGAAATGCCTAGCACCAGAAGAAAACTTATTTTAGAAGCAGTGTTAAGTAAAATTATATATATTTCTGGGAAACGATCTTTTTGTTGTTGTTGTTGTTAAAAGTTGTAAACTGGATACTTTTATTAAATGCTTGTAAGTGAGATGTAAGAAAACCTCCTAATCCTGGTCCACAGAGGACTTCAATAGTGTATGAAAATGGACGCAAGAGATGTAAGGATGTGACCATTGGTTAAAGAAAGAGGGTGTTTTACACCTTAATAATTTGCTAGCAAAACTACATATTGTCAGGCGTTATGAATAAATGAACGGATGTGTTTTGTGTAGTATTAAGAGTTTTGGGGTACAATTTTATTTTAATCAGAAATTTGCCGAAGGTCATCAATACAAGTCCCTCTGTCAATACTTAATTAGGAGTATCATTTAATGAAAAATGCCCAGCACACATTGACCTAGCCATCGTCCTCAATGCTTTAGGGATACCAGTATGAGAACTAGAAGGTGTGGGGAACATGGGGAACCACATTAAAATGTGGACACTAAGTCATGTACTTTGAATTCTAGTAATAAGAAACCTGATTCAGAAGCAAGTGCTTTGAAGAAAAAGGTCAACAAAGGAAAAACAGAAGGTTCTGAAAATTCAGACTTGGACAAAACACCCCCGCCATCTCCTGCCCCTGAAGAGGACGAAGACCCAGGTGTTCAGGTAATGCCGTCACTCACTCCTGAGCTTCAGCAGAGGAGCAGGGTAACTTTAGCCGTGTGGAAAGTGTACTAGGCCTCTCTTGGCTTTGTTGTCAAGGGGTGTGTGTGTGTGTGTGTGTGTGTGTGTGTGGTCCTTATTGTTGTCTGGAACATTATATCCGTAGTGACGAGAGAGCCAGGGCCAGGAGAAACTCAACTCCACACCAGGGCTGCTGGGCTTTGTAATTCACAGAGCAGAGAGTCTCCCTTTATTTCTTTGTTGGCTTATTTTGAAGTTTATAGATGTTAACAAAATTTTATTGGCCTCTTTTTATATTGGGTTATTCAAAGTGTCATTTTCTGAAGTTTGGTTGTCAATATTTGCTTATTCTTTGTGCATGTGTGCATGTACAGGTTTGTGTATTGTATTTGTGTGTGTACATGCACTTAACGTTGGAGGCCAGAGTTCAGCCTTGAGTATCATTCCTCAGCAGCTATCTACCTTGAGGTGTTTTTTTTTGGGGTTTTTTGTTTGTTTGTTTCTTTTTGGTCTTTTCAAGACAGGGTCTCCCTGTAGCCCCAGCTGTCCTGGAACTCACTCTGTAGACTAGGCTGGCCTTGAACTCACAAAGATCCACCTGCCTCTGCCTCCTGAGTGCTAGGATTAAAGGTGCACCTGGCTGTCACCTTGAGTTTTTGAGACAAGATCTTCCACTGGCCTGGAGTTTACTGGGCTAACTGGCCAGTAAACCCCAGGGATCCTCCTGTCTATCCCCACTGCCCCAGACCTGGGACTATAAGCATGTTAACTTTTTTTTTTTTTTTTTTTTTTGTCTTTTCGAGACAGGGTCTCCCTGTAGCCCCAGCTGTCCTGGAACTTGCTCTGTAGACCAGGATGGCCAAATGAACTCACGGAGATCCAACTGCCTCTGTCTCCCAAGTGCTAGGATTAAAGGCGTGTGCCACCACGCCCACCCGGTTTCAGTGTTTAGCTTTTTATGTAGGTTCTGGGGATTGAAGTCAGGTTTTGGGATTGAAGTCAGGTCTTCATACTTGCGTGGCAAATACTTCACTGACTCACCTATCTCTCTTACTCCCATTAAAATTTTTTTATAGGGCTGAAGAGATGGTTAAGAGCACTGGCTGCTCTTGCAGACATCAGGGTTCAATTCCTAGCACCCACATGGCAGCTAACAACTGTCTGTAACTCCAGTTCCAGGGGATCCAGTGCCCTCTTCTGACATCTCTGGGCATTGCATGACACAGGTGTACTGACATAAATGCAGGCAATACACCTATACACACAAAATAAAAATAATAAATTAATTTTAAAAGTTTTGTAGTAAAAGTCAGTTCAAAATTTGTAACTTAAGATATTGACATTGAATGGTCAGAGAGGAGATATATTCATGGTAAGATTTCTGTGAACAAGTCAGTGATTTTTTTTTTTCCCAAATGGCAGCTTTGCAGAATTATCCAGTATAAGATTCTCTTGACTTCTGGGGAATTTTATATATAAGAATTTTATATAGGAATCTGATGAAAACAAGCCTGACTGTAAACACTAGGAATTGAGGTTGTGTAGAGAGCTTGCTGCTTTCACTGTTTGGACTGAGAGTGACTCACAAGTACATGTGACAGTTAAAAATTATTTCCTTGTTAGGTTCCCTGGAAGTATGCCAGTCTGGTCCACTGGGATGGCTGAGAATTTGACTTGTGTGAGTGACATCTGAGTTACCAGGGAGTCCTGCTGGAATAGGCAGCCAGCCCTTGGGAGCTTGCCGCGCTTCCTCTTAGGCTGTCCCATCTCAGGCCTAAATGATAGATAGCTCTGCTTTAAGGAATTTCAGCTTTGTTTTTTGTGTTTATCTTGAGTAGAACTTACATCTGTAACTTCACAGAATGGCCTAAATGAAGGAGCAGAGAGGGTAGAGATGGAACAAGGAAGTAAGTTTGATTTCATCTGGCCTGGTGGTATAGCTAGCCTAGTGATCCTTTTACAGTGGGTTATATAATGTTTTACTCTCATGGTATTAGTGGAAAGATAGAGGGAAGGTAAGTTGCTATCTTTTGTTTTTTTTTTTTGAGACAGGGTCTCCCTTTAGTCCCAGCTGTCCTGGAGCTCACTATGTAGACCAGGCTGGTCTTGAACTCACAGAGATCCACCTGCTTCTGCCTCCGGAGTGCTGGGATTAAAGGCATGGGCCACCATGCCCAGCCTAAGGTGGTTCTAGCTGCCATGTGGGTGCTGGGAATGGAACCTGGGTCCTCTGCAAGAGCAGTCAGTGCTCTTAACCACTGAGCCATCTCTCCAGCCCAAGTAGCTATCTTTTTAAGGGTTTTGAAACCAACGTGTTCTAATGGATTTTATTTCATCCTTGAGGGTGCTTTCTCTTGATTTGTGTTTACTTAAAGTAGGATCATTATGACAGTAACAGTTGGACAGTATCAAGAATTATTATCACAAGTCAAGGAAATTCTGTCATTGTTTCAAAATACTGGAGCTTGTTTTTTGGGGTTTTTTTTTTTTGGTTATTTATTTCTGTATGTGTATGAATGTACTGTCTGCACCCGTTTGTGCACCCGTGTCGTGCAATGCCGCGGAGGTCAGAAGAGGTTGTCGGATTCCCCTGGAACTGGAGTTCTCCTGGAATTGGAGTTTTAGACGGTTTTCGGCTGCCATGTGGGTGCTGGGGATCGAACCTGGGTCCTCTGTAAGAGCAGTTGGCACTCTTAACTGCTAGGCCATCTCTTCAGCCCTGGAGCTTGTTTTTAAAAAGCCTCTTTGTATTAATTCTGTCTCAAGTGGACTTTTTGGCAACATTTGAAATACCAATTTGGGTTTTTTTCCTTTTTCCTCTGCTTTTTTCTTCCCTTTTCTCCTCCTCTTTTTTCCTTTTTCCTTCCTGCATTTCAGGTACAGAAAAACGTTATGCAATTCAAACCAACCTCAGTGTTTGCTTTCTAACTAGCTGAGCTTCACTGTTCTGAGCTCAAAAGCAAAGGCAGTCAGGCACACAGGAGATGTGACTTTGAAGACTGTGTTTCCCTGGTGTCAGACACAGGAAGTGATACTGTTTGTTTATTCTGCTTTTTCCTGTAATGCATTGTGAAGGGCTTAGAGTGAAAACTTTTGAAATTTGTGATTGGTTGTGAAAAGTAAATGGCATGCAATTTTAAGTAACTCAGAATTGTTTACAAAGCTGCAGAAACACATGGAAGTTTCCATTTAATATACCTAATCAAACCAAAAGTATCTTTAAAGGCAGCCCAAGGTTGAAATAATTGTTATTTGTTTTCTTTATTTTACTTATGTGAATGTATTGCCTATATGTATGTAAGTGCACCCATGTCGTGCAGTGCCCACAGAGGTCAAAAGAGGGCCTCAGATCTCCTGGAACTGGAGATACAGATGGTTGTCAGCTGCCCTGTGGGTGCTGGGAATTGAATCTGAGTCCTCTGCCAGAGCAGTCAGTGCTCTTAACTGCTGAGCCATCTTTCCAGCCCCCAAAACTATCTGACATTTAAAAAGGTGATGATGTTTCGTTAGTGTCACTGTAAGTGTTTTGAGTTATGGTGCAAATGGAGTTCTTTCATTTAGATTCATAGCAATCCTTTAGGTAATAATTTAATAAACCAAATTGAAATATAATATATAATGGGCAATTTTATATCAGAAGGGTCCTGGGTTTTCAAAGCAAATGGCCTTAGGAATAATAATTCATTTTGTAATTGTTGAAAATTTAAGTTTTTTTTTCCTCCCCCCCCCCCCATGTAGCCTTGGTTGGCCTTGAACTCACTCTGTAGACCAGGTTGGCCTTGAATGAGATCTACCCACCTCAACCTCTTGAGCATTGGGATTAAAGGTGTGAGCCACCATTTCCAGCTGAAAATTTAGTTTTAATTGTAGTTTGGTCTTTTCTTTTTTTTTTCTTTTTTTTTTTTTTTTAAACCCTTATGAAATGACCTTAGTACTTACTACTGACATCCCATCACCTATACAGATTTACTTCGTAAAGTTAAAAAGAGAAGGTTCACACATAATAATTATGTTCACTAGTGCATTAATCTCTATTTTTTAAATTATTTGTTCTTGGACAGTTTCGTACATGGATATAATGCATTCTAATTTCTTGAACACAGGGTCGGATTTAATCTAAAGTGAATTTTTCTTGGGCCCCATCCACCTGTCTAGTGACTTAACACTAGAACTCAATGACACTGCAGCCTCAAGCAGGGAACCCTGGTCAAGTCACAGATCCCAAGTTCCATACCCCTCCTTAAAGTAATGATGTACACATGCAAATAAAATTTAATCCATTTCAATTAAGTTTGTTCTATCAGATGACATAAAGATACTATGCTAAATTTTTATAAAATTTAAACATTGTTCTTCATAGTAGCCTTTTTTATATCTTAAGGGCTTGGCAGCTTTAGCCGGGCATGGTGGCACACAACTTTAATCCCAGTACTTGGGAGGCAGAGGCATGTGGATCTCTGTGAGTTCAAGGCCAGCCTGGACTACATAGCAAGTTCCAGGCTGGCTGGGACTACAGGGAGACCCTGACTCAAAAAAAAAAAAAAAAAAGACAAAAAAAATAATAATAATGAAGAAGAAGAAATTGACAGTTGTAAAGTGAGGGCTGGTACAGTAGCCCAAAGGCAAGACTGTGGAAGTCAGCTTTGGAAAGAGAAGGGAAGCTGGGCAAGGTAGCTAGACATTTTTCTTAGGAAAGCTGCAGATAATTATTGATGACTTCAACCTTTCTCCATGCTTTGACTGAATTCTCTTACAAGATCATCACAGTGCTTGTAGGAATAGTGCCGTCATTAACCCCATTCTATAGATCAAGAAACCGAAGTCCACAAAATAGTTCTTTCTAGGCCGCATAGGAGTTGGCCAGTTCAGTCAAAGACGGTCAGCTATAGGGCCCTGAGGTCATACTGCCTGCTGGGATGAGGGGAAGCAAGCAGATGGCACCCCTGACTCCAGGTTTCTGCCCCCTGTCTTGAGGAGGGAGGACCCTTAGAGGAGCCTGTGTCCTGGTTGCTTTTCTCTCTGGTTGAGGCCATTCGGGGGTTGTTACCAAAACCTCACCCCAGTGGCCCTATGCCAGAAGCTCCTGTGTCCTTGGCTGCCATGACTGTAGGGCCACAAACACATAATTGGCAGGTCCATGTGACACTCACAATATCCTGGGTTTGCAGTGTGAACAATCTCAGAACCCTTCCTGAGGCAGGGAGAAGTGCAGACTTAATAAGAATGAGCTGAGCATGATGCAGATTTTGCATTTTTCTAAATGCCCTGGCTATAAAATTCATTAGTTCTTTCAAAAGTGTTAGTTCATAATTCTTAGAAAAAAGTTTGTATAGAGTATTTATTGATAATAAACTTTGGTTTTCAAACCTCATCTTTTCAAACGTTTCCAGGATTTTTTTTTTTGACCTAAATTGCAACCTGCTGTGCCTGTTGCCTCCTTCTTCAGAATTAATACCGAGTAACAATCTGTGTGTCTTTTCAGATTCATTTGTGTTAGTGAAAGCAACATATCCATTTTTAGCAAGAATTCATTGAGGCAAAGGGAGGTAAACACAGCCTGTGCTCTTTGTCTTCAGAGGGTTACTGATCCCACACAGTCAAATAAAGAAAAGTTTCATATTTGTCTCAAGTAGAATCAGAAGCTACTTACTGCTGTGTCATTTGCCTTTATCAATTTACTTTGGCTATATTTCCAAATATATTATGCAGCTTACTGGAAGTAGAAGTGCTAGGTGAAAGGGTCGGCATGCTTTAATATTGATAGGCATGCCCACCATGCCCTGCGGAGGTTGTGCTGGCTTCTGTTTTGACCACAAGAGCGTAAGAGTGTACATTTTGCCGTATCCATGCTGATGATATTCTGCATATTACCAATCTTTTACATTTTAGCTAGCATGATAGAAAGTTGGATTAAAAGTTAGAACTATGGGGCTGGAGAGATGGCCTAGTGGTTAAGAGCACAGACTGCTCTTGCAGAGGACCTGGGTTTGATCCCCAGCATCCACATGGTGGCTGAGAACCGTCTGTAACTCCAATTCCAGGAGAACTCCAGTTCTAGGGGAATCCGACACCCTCTTCTGACCTCCGTGGCACTGCACGACATGGGTGCACAGACCTACATGCAGATAGTACATTCATACACATAAATTAAAAAAATAATTAAAAAAAAAGAACTACTCCTTATAGCCACTCATTATGAATTCTGCCATTCAACTCTCATCTAAAAACAGACTAACTTCCCCCCCTCCCCTTTCTTTTCATACTCGGGATCAAACCCAGGGTCTTGCATATGTTAAACAAGTGTGCTGCCACTGAACTGCATCCCCAGCCCTGGACTGTTTCTTTTAGGTGCAAATTTAAAGTGCATATATTGTTGTACTATTTACAGAGTGTAAATATTTACAGAGAGTAAATAGCACAACAATATATGCATAGAATTTTATAGATTATCTTCTAATGCATTCATTTTTTTGGACTTTTTGTATAAAAATTTTTCAGTCACACAAAAATAGAGTATGGACCCTTCAGACCCCTTCCTACCTCCTTTCTTCTCACTGCTCTTGGTGGGCACTGGCTGAGAGAGGACAAGGTTTGCTGTTAACTTGGAATTTTCTGGTGAGGGGTGTATCACTGGGTATGGGAAAGCGAATGTTGTCCCAGGTGGTCCTAGGACTGCAGGTCTCGTCCAGTTTGCATTGCATTGGTTACCACAAAGAGCTTTTCACTTGACTTCCAGAATTAAAGTTACCAGTTTTTCTTTAAGATTAAAAACACTACCACAAAGTTTGTCTTACATTCTGTGCACTGTAAAAAAGCATCAAAGTTTGCTCTTTTAAAACACATGTCATTGGGGTTTTATTTTAGAAGAGACGGTCCAGCAGGCAGGTGAAGAGAAAGCGATACACTGAAGACTTGGAGTTCAAGATTTCTGATGAGGAGGCAGATGATGCAGACGCTGCTGGGAGAGAGTCCCCATCCAACACCTCACAGTCAGAGCAGCAGGTCAGCAGCCCGGCTTATGCAGTTTGCTTATGCACTTTGAAAAGGGTCTAGAAATTATATACCTGGAATCCAAGTAGTTCAGCAACAGCATTAGATGTCCTATGGAAAATTAGTTGTTCAGCAGTAGCTTTAAAAAAAGCCCTGTTTACTAGATAGGCTGACTACATTCCAGTGGATGAACTTGCACCAAAGGACATCTAGGTACAAATGCTTGACTGGATAGGACGAAACGTGTATGGCGGAATGCATGAGGTCTGGTGGGTTGTGGGGGGACACTGATGGGCGGGGGGTCTAAATTTGATTAAGGACTATTGTATGAAATATAGAAAAGCTCAATAAAAAAAAAAAAAACTATGGGGAAAAAAAGCCCTGTTCACTGAAATTTTATTTTTATACAAGCCTATGATATGTAATTTGACACGATTTTGGAGAATTAATGGTGTATGCTGAGGAAGATCTGAGCTAGAATATGAGGTGGCTGAGTTTACCTCAGAGAATTCAGTACCATAGCTGCTGGGACCATAATAAACCACTCAAGCTCAACTCCTGCTGTTCAGCACTGTAAGAGCCCCTTTATGAAATTACTGCCTTCGAGTACTCAGCAGGGCACACTTTATATTCTGTGCAATGTAAATGATGGATAAAATAGTTTGTATGAAATATGGGTAGTAGTGTGGAATTGATTATTATAGAGGTTATTTATTTATTTGCTATTATACTTTAGTTAACAAACTGGTAACCAGTTGAAAGATATATTAAGTGGCAGTTGTGTTTAGTTGGTAATTTTTTCTATGGTAAATTGTTCACTAATATTTTACATGACCTCCCTAGACAAAAGTTGCCTACTGTAACAGGGCATAGGTGTAGAAAAGTTAGATCTTTGCCTGCTGTCATGCCCAGATCATTTTCTCTTGGCAGCTAGAATTTCTGAATGTCCCGTGGCTTGAGGGATCCATGCTGTAGTCTCTGTAATTAACCACACGGTCATAAGTCATAAGCATGCCTCTTCCTTTTGCCTTTTTATAGAGCAAGGTTTTTCTTGTTTTTAGTCATTTTTCCCACCGGTGGATTTGCTGAGTGATTTAAAGGATGCAGAGGCCTCAGCAGAGGGGAATGATTCCCTGCTTGTGTTTGTACCACAGGTCAGGTGTTCATTTGGATTTATTGATGCCACTCTATTTTTTAGGAATCTGTTGATGCAGAAGGCCCAGTGGTAGAGAAGATCATGAGCAGTCGTGCGGTAAAAAAGCAGGTGAGCGCCGTGTGCAAAGGTGGAAATCTGTGTGGGTATGACTCTGTAAGGATTGTTTGCTGTGTATGTTAAGATTCTACTGCTGAGCCAGGTATGATGGAACATGCTTATAATCCCAATACCTGGGAGGTGGAAGGAGAAGGATTGGGAGTTCAAGGCCAGCCTGGATTACATCACCATTTCTCAAAAACAAAAACAAAGAACAGCCCAAGGTTGACATTATTGTAACAAATATCTGGTGAGATTTCAGGTCCTGTCTCACTCACTAGCCTCATAGAAATTGGGGGATGGGTATTTAACCTAGAATGAAACTAAGCTCTATTAATCAATGAGATGATTTTATTTATTATTAATTAATTAATACCATTCAAACAAAGCAAGAAGCCCAGATGACGCCAAAGAAATCAGACTTTTAGAATTACAGATGCCTTTTTCATGAAAAATGCTTATAAAAATCATGAACAAGCCTTTGCTTCTCAGCTTCTTTTCAGAAGACCACCCCAAAGAACCAGGAACCGCTCCCCCTCCCGGCCCCAAGCAGGTTCTGGTTATCTTTCTGCAAGTAGATGTTTTTTTCATCTATAATGAATGCAGTCAGAATGCCTTTAGTACCTGTACGAAGTTGATATTGATGAGCAAAAGCACCTGTCACTAGGCAGAGGTAACCCTGCGACTGAGGGGCACATCCCTTACAGAGTTCCAGCTGTACTGTAATTTCTTCAGCCCATCAAAATTCTCTGTCCTGTCTCAGTTATCTTCTTGCCCAGTATTTGTTTTGAATCATCATCGTCTCTAGAAAGTAGTCACTGGATATGGGTAGATCAGTCACGTGCACATTGTTCTTCTGTTTTCTTTCAAGGTGGCTAGAAGTACAGCTTCATTTTTGACAAGTAGGGGAATGTGCTTTCTTCTCAGTAAAATGTGTACAAAGCCTAGCTTTCCACTGATGGAGATGAGTAATGGTAGAACTGTGAGTCAATAGGTAGGATCCTAGCCTACCCCATAGCAGACCTGGAAAACACACACACACACACACACACACACACACACCACTACCACCATTACCGCCACAACAACAACAACAGGAGACCTGTGTTACTCAAGCACTTCTTATTTCTCCATAAACCATGTTCTCCATGGACTAACAGCTCCATGGCCTGATTTCTGAATGGTCAGATTTCTCCATGAACTTAGTTCTCAATGGCCTGAGTTCTCTCTGGACTGAGTTCTTTTTTTTTTTTTTTTTTTAATTAAATCTTTTAAAATATATATTTTGTACAAGATTATCAAATCTAGACCCATGTCCCCCACCCTATCCCCCCACTCCACCAGAGCTCATGTATTCTGCCATCAGCACTTTTTTTTTTTTTTTTAATTTTCTTTCATCAAGCACTATTATAAAAGAACATTAAATAGGGGCTGGAAAAGATGGCTGAGCAGTTGAGAGCACTCTGCTCTAGGGGAGGACCAAGTTCGGTTCTACCACCCACCCACTCACTTTGTCTGGCTCTCAACTGCTTATAACTTCAGCTCCAAAGTGTCCAATGCCCTCCTCTGGCCTCTGCAGACACCTGCATCCACATGCACAGACACATACGTTACCCTTCCCCCTTCCCATCGCATACATAAATTTATACATACATAAAAGTAAATCTTTAAAATGAAAAGAGGCCATTGAACCAGTGAACTCCTTTCCACCTTCCAGTGCAGTTTACATTTCCATTGTGTGATTGAAGGTATGGACTTTAATCAGCTTATAGAATTGATGGAAGGTTGGGGGTGTAGGTGGCTATCGGTGACTCTATGAATTTGAAACATCCTGCCCTGATGAATTAAATGATGAAACCGAAGCTAGATTTCCCACCTATTGAAGCAGAAACGAGTACCACTTAACTCATTAGAAAGGTTGAAGTTTGTTCTACTAATGACTCTAGAACTGTTCATTTGTGAACTGTAGATATATAGTAAAATTTAAATACTTGACGTGCTTCGAAGAGTGGCCCTCCTCACAGAATTGAAGCAACTTGTTTGAGTAAATTACATGTCGTTTGGATGGGGTATACTAATTTCCGTTCAATTGACAGTACTTCAGCAGGCATACTCAGTAGGTTTAGGGACGGAAAATTATAATTAGCTTGATTATTCATAGTTGGTTAGACTATATGTTTGCAGGGCATCACTTCTCTTTCTGTTTTGCCCACATCAAGGCATTTGTTGTTGCTGCTTCCTTTTACTCCCCTCTAATTCATAGATTAGGAACAGATATTGTTACCATCTCTCACAACCCCTTTTGGCTTACCATAAGGCATTAGAAGTCACTGTAACTAGACATGAAGATGGAACATTATTGGCTTGGCGATTCAGAGAATGGAGAAAACTAATGGAAAAAGTTCTCTAGAAGACAGGGCATAATTTAAAGGAAGGAAGAGAAATAGAGCTCACTGAATTGTTTATCTATTACTGGTATTTCTTAAAAGGTCATAAGATCCATTACAAGGTACTAAACCTTAACAAGCACTGACTTCTTAAACTGCTAATGTTCTCATAGAGGTTGCCTTAGTTATCAGCTTTGAAAAACACTAGGGAAAAGTGTTGCACATAGAACCAAAGGAAATTTGAGATTTTTATGTGGATTCTAGCTTGGCCTGCTGGTCTGTTTCCTGTTACCATGAATAATTTAAGAATTGTCTGTGAGAAGGTGTCTCTCCTTCTCTCTCCCTGGCAGCACTGTGGAAAGTGGCTGTGAGCTCTGAGACTCTGTCCTGTAGGATGCTGACATAGTGGGGACTCGGTGGGAGTTCTCATGCTTGTAGCCTCAGAAGGCTAGAAATCTGTAAGGGTGGAGTTCTGCAGACTCAGAGAGCTGCTCTGGTAGAGCCTCTGTAGCTCAACATCCTGTCAAGGGGTATGGCTTTGGCATTTGTGTGTTGCTCTAAACCCAAGTTAATATACATGAGACCCAAGGGAGGGGCCGCAGTCCTTGAATATGCGTTCTGAGGCGTGTTTACCTGAACGGATATTTAGAATGCATTGAAGTTAATTTTCCTGTTTTACACATTTGAACATAGTCCTTTCTTCTATGATCCATTCATCTTTGGAAAACAATTTAAATTTTTTTTGGATCAGAAGATCAGAGGTATCTTAGAGATGAATTCTACCTATATTCCCTAAAATTCTTTTACTTTTCTTTAGTTATTTACATGTTTTCGCCTTAAGATGCTACTAGAAATTCCAAAATGCTTGTCTTAATTTTCCTTAATGGAACCAAACAACAGAGTAGAGTATAAATAAACAGAAATGTCTTAATCACATTCAATGGCATGTCTGTATCTTCTCACTAAGTAGACTGTGCCTTGCTATCTCTACTGGAGTGTAGACTAGGTTGAACCAGAAGTCGAAAGGAATTCATACCTCACCTTATTTTTGAGGGGCTTTTTCTGTGTGTGTTGTGGTTTGTGTGTGTGCGTGTGTGTGTGTGTGTGTGTGTGTGTGTGTGTGTGTGTGTTACAGTATTTTCCCTTTTTACAATGTAGCATAGTTCTGAGGGAGGTAACTGGTTAATTTAGAAAGACCATTCATTCTTTCAGAGTGTGAGATTATCATTTGCTAAATGGTTATTTCAGACCTAGGTACATAAGTCAATCTGATGAAAAGTTCTTGTTCACATGAACAGTAAGACAAATTAAAGTGTTTGGAACATTAATTTTCATGTGAATTTTAAAGATTTCCATATACTACTTCTGAAGTAATGAAAAAAAATATATATATACATGTATATGTTTCTCATAAGTGTTCTGTTGAATACTTGGAGCACTCTCAGGTTGAATAGTAGCTGTCCAGGAAGTAAATGGTATTGCATATATGGACACATATCAAACTACTGTTCTCACTCTGTTCTTTATTGGATGTGCACATTATAGAATGGCTTCTAAGCACTGGCACTATGGAGTTTTGGAGGCTGGACAAAGTGGATGTCAGAGATCCCACATATGTTGGTTCATTGTTTTACTGTTAGTAAAATCAAAGAGGTCAGCATGTTCATATTTATATGAAAACTAAAGGTAAGCAACAGTTGTAGTTCTCAGGCAAGAATGTGGTCATCCTGCGTGTGCTGTCAGTTAGACAAAACAGTGTCGTGTTTACTTGGGCACATTGAGAAGATGCAGGCCCTGGGACAGTTCTCTGCCGGTTCTGGGTGCTGCTAACTGGAGTCTCAGAGAACATTCCGGGAATAGGTTATCATGGCAAGAAAGTGGGTATTGAGGAGAGTTGTGCACAGATGGCTTTATAGGAGCAAAACTGAAATAGAATAAAAACTCTCTGCTCCTGAAGATTTGGGCCTGTGTGTTTTGTTGCCATTTAGACTTATGGGATAGTGAGTTCATTTAGAACAAGAAGGAAAAGACTGCATGGAAGAAAAGATTAGAAAGAAGAAAATTGGGAAATAATAGAGCAAAGAAAGACGTGTCATTTTGAAAACATTCCTTCCGATAGGAGTGAATGTAAATTGTAACATTGTTTGTAAAAGCCCAGGCATTTCGTTTCCACTGTAAGGCGGAATTTTAGGAGATACTAAGAACCATCATAAGAGCTTGCCTCACTCTTCCTTGCCCTTTTTCTTGGTGGCCTATTCTTTTATCTCAACTTTTCTACTAGAATCTCTATTTTGTATAAATATATCTTGAAATGGAATAGAATGAAGAAATATTAAGGTTAGAAATAGTGAGTTGTCCCCTGAATTGATAAGAACTTAAAAAGTAACTCTACATTTATGTGACTGACTCATAGGTGTCAAGCAATCATTTCAGATAAGTAAAAGCTATAATGGCAGTGGTGTCTTGGATATGTTGGTTTAAAAAGCTGCTTTATACTTAAGACTTTTCATAGATTCACTTAGGCACAACCAGATGTTAATAGGTATTGACCACTAGAATAGCTTGTCTCCTCGTTGGTGAAAAGCAGTTTAGAATTCAGGTTTAATTGAAACCGAGAGAAGTTTTGAAGGGAAGTCTTAAGTTCAAAGTCTTCAATGCTAGTCTGAAGATTATCAAATGAGGGCACCCAAAGCGCCTTTGAAATACCTGTGCGGCTCTAATGTCCACCAGAGGCCTGCTCTTCTGTTTGTCCTCCCTGGTGCTCCTACCTGCCCTTGAAGATCTGTGAGGCTGACCCTGAAGGCAGACTTGGGGGCTCTTGTTTGAGTGTTTATGTTCTGCATGCCGCTTTATCTGATCAAACATTTGGAAGAAAATTACATATGAATTGTTTAATAGCCTAAAACTGAAAGCAAAAGAGTGAGATGTCTAAAATGTAAACGTACATGTCTCTGTACATGCTGCTACAGGTAGGATCAAGGAGATGCCCATGTACATGATCTTAGCACCAAAAATTTTGGATTTGGCTGACATGTATCACAATTTTAACCTACTTAAATGTAGTATTTGAAGTGTTAATTTTATTTGGCTGCTATATATGTGAGACATCTTGTCTGAGAGATTTTAATTGTACCATTGAGTAAAACTCAAACTGTGACTAGTGATGCACTGTATTACAGTGTAAGAACAAGGTTTACTTTTATATGGTTTCTTGTTTAGAGTTATTAACTATATGGAGAAATAAATGTCTTTTAAATATTTTAAAACATTACAAAACCCACAATGTAAAGTTGCCATGAGGCAGCCAGAAATAATACATATGGCATTCAGGAGAGCAGTTGCTAATTGGCTGCTGCCTGAGAAAATGGTACACTTGGCGTCTACTTAACACTGTGGGTTTGGCAGAAAGCCAGGTTTGGGGTCAGGTTGTTGTGAATGAAGCTGCATGTGGTTAGGGAGGAGTTAAAGTGATTCATGTCTTAGAAGCTCAGGCATGTCGAGCAGAGCAGCATGCATGTGCCTGAATGCATCGGTTTTCATCACGGGCCTCCCTCGGCTCCCAGCGTGCTCAGCCTTTCCAAGAAGGCCCCGGCTGCTCTTCTTGGGTGTTGGGTGCTCATGTGGGAGTGTGTCGCTGCTTTTGAAATAACTCCAGTACACGGTTTTAAGTATGTACCTCAATTTTCCTTTTGTTGCAGAGGGAATCTGGAGAAGAGGTAGAAGTTGAGGAATTTTATGTGAAATACAAAAACTTGTAAGTAAACTGTGACTTTTTTTTTTTTAATGGGGTGGAGGGGCCATACTTTCATAGTACTGAACAACTTTTCATAAAAATTGTAAATTGGGAACTTTAGTATGGTTTCTTGGAGGCCATTTCCTGTTAACTTTTATATTTTTGGTATTTCATAGATTATTTTTTTTCCTAGAAAAATACAATGCTTAAAAGTTGGCTGATGTTCTTATATAACCAAAAAGTGCTTTGTGGATGAAATAAGAACTTCTTATGAATAAAGTAAAAATTGCCTACCTTCCAAGAGGGGATTTTGCTATCCAGGGCTCTTCCCTTCCCATATGTGTGAGATACAAGCTCTGGCTGCTCAGAGGACCAGGAGGCCTAGGACACCACCAGGCTTTAATGCAGTGAGCTGTGGTTTTATGTGGCCTAGTTAGTTTCTAATATTTGCTTACTTGATTTAAAAAAAAATTGTTTTAAAATCTAAATGGATAAATACTGTGAGCTGCCCTGCACTGTGTGGAGAACAGCACTTGGTCCACACGCACATCTTGGCCAGCCGTGTGAGTTTCAGGATTGGCCATTATCCTGCTGAAGAAGACTCTTCCTAACCAGAATAATAGCCAAAGACAAAGACCCCAGCAAAAGTATATACTTCCTCTACTTTTCCCCTTTAAGACAGAGAACCAAAGGCTCATGTGAACGAATCCCAGGGTTTTTAAAGAGAGGATTTTACAAGTTGCTATGAAAACAGCCCAAGAAACTCCCCTTGCCTAGAGAAGTGGGAGCCCCAGGCGCTGTGCTTTGCTGTTTCGTCCCTTGTTAGCTGGCACTGTGTTACACATGGACACCCTTCAGAAGAGGGTGTAAGCAAAGCTCTTTACCAAGTAAAAAGATGAAGATACCTCAGTTTTATGATGAGAGTCAGTGAAATGGAGTCTGGCAATATAAAATGCTCAGTAAACATTAGCTGTCGTCATCAGTGTGTCCTCAGAGCATGGTGAGTTTACATATGTGCAAATTGTTCATGTGACATGATTTCCTATGGAGGAATGAGTGCGGAGAGAGGAGGAGGGTACCTAAATAACAGGATGGGAGAGAGTTCCTTGTAGATCACCAAATCAAGGAGAACTGAGGTTTAGTTTAAGGTCTACACATAACTGTGTCTCCAGTCAGGCATTGAGTCTGGGTCCTAGTGGGTCCCTGTGCTTCCATTTATTGCCCTGTGACTGGCTCCAGGGCGGGGCACGACCCTGACTAGGCTCTGCTGCAAGGAGAAGACTGGGACTCCTTGCCCGGCACTTGACACAGAGTCTTAAGCTAGTTTTCTTGTTGTAGATCATACAATTTCTGTAAGGCAGTTTCTGTTCACATATTTTGACATAATTTTAGATTTGTAGAAAAATATGTAAAAGTCATAGGAAGACTTTCAGGCATTGGTTTCTCTGGGAAGGGAGGGAGGGAGGGAGGGAGGGAGGGAGGGAATATGAATGAATCAGAATGAATGAATATGAATATATACCTGACCTGGAATACTATGAGATTGTTAACATGGTAATGGTTGGGTAGAATAGTTGGGTTTCTAATGTAAGGATGGTCTTTACTTTCTGTCCCTGGCTAACTTATAGCTGTGTAAGCTTATGGGTTCCCATTTTATTGGGAGGATTCAAATTCTTCCTATTGTAGTATTATTTATTTTGCTCACAGCAATTCAGATTTGGCCAGTGGGAGTCTCTTCAATATGGCTCCTCTCTCTCTTTGCCCTGTCCCATTTTCCTTGACCCCCGGCCCCAGAGGCTGTCTCCCAACTCCTCCTGTACATCTCAGTTGCAGTTGTGAAATTAGTTCTTTCTCAGGAGTGTTGGTGTTTTTATTAGAGAGGACATTTAGGCACATATGTGCCGCAGTATGCTCATTGCTCCTGGAGAATTGATGGCTGTAGATGTTGCTAGGGCTTCATGCATACCTGCAAACATATGCATACACATAACCTACACATTATAAAATGCCTGTTTATTATATGTATGTACTTAGCTCTATCACCCATCTATCTACCTAACAACAGACCAATGCCTTGAGTTCCAGTATCACTCTTAACACCCCCCACACTAACTGTCTAGTCTCCTTTCAGTGCTAGTAATCCCCTCTTCAGCCATAAGGAGCTTGGCTCTTACTCTCTGTTTGGGTTTTTTTGTTGTTCCTTTTGCCAGTCCTAAAATAGACAGGAAATGGGTTTCAGAATTGCTTACTAGCTGATTCTGTGAACAAGAAGCCTGTCTTTGTTTAGAGTTTTTTTTGTGTTTAGTTTAAGTGATAGAGGTTACTCAGGATTTCTTCAGGTTGTCCCCATAGTTACATTATTTATTTGACACACAGTTGAGTTTACTAGTTATTATTTGTATTTGAATTCTACCTTAGCCACTTCTCGTTCATTTTTAAATTAGTGAAAATATTCACCATGATTCACAAAATCAGAACTGTACAAAGGTACTCAAAGTAAATTGCCCAGCCTTTCTTACCTATCTTATTTAATACCAGGTTTACCCTTTATGATTTATTTATTTGTTTGTTTGTTTGTTTGTTTGTTTAGGCAGCATCTATGTAACCATGACTGGCCTGGAATTCACAGCCACCTGCCCTTGCCTCCTGAATGCTAAGGTTAAAAGCATAGGCCCCCATGCCTGGCCAATCTTTTCTATAATTTTTTTATATAAGTATGCAGGTATGTAGGTATGTGTATGCACATATATATGCACGTGTTTCCTCTTTTTAAAAGATTTCACACTATTAATATATTTTTGCTCTTTTTTATTTTTTTGGTATGTTTTCAGACAGGGTCTCCCTGTAGTCCCAGTTGGCCTGGAACTCACTTTGCAGACCAGGCTGGCCTTGAACTCACAACATTCCTATTGTGGACACTGTGACATCGGTTTACGTGGGAGGTGTCTTCACTCTTTGTTATAGCTGTGTAGTATTCTACTGCCTGGCTGTACCACAGCTGTTCAGCTGATCTCCTGTATCTTTGATCATATAAATGGGTTCTTGTGTTTTTTTTAATTTTTATTTATAATTTTTTTTTTTTTTTTTGGTCTTTTCGAGACAGGGTCTCCCTGTAGCCCCAGCTGTCCTGGAACTCACTGTATAGACCAGGCTGGCCTTGAACTCACAAAGATCTGCCTGCCTCTGCCTCCCAAGTGCTAGGATTACAGGCGTGCGCTATTTATAATTTTTTAATAATTTTATTTATTTTTTATGTGTATGAATGTACTGTCTGCATGTAGGTTTGCACACCCATGTTGTGCAATGCCGAGGAGGTCAGAAGAGGGTGTCAGATTCCCCTGGAACTGGAGTTAAAGATGGTTCTCAAGCGCCATGTGGGTGCTGGGGATCAAACCCGGGTCCTCTGCAAGAGCAGTCTGTGCTCTTAACCACTGAGCCATCTCTCCAGCCCCTATTTATAATTTTTATTTTATGTGTGTGAATGTATTGCCTGCATGACTGTGATGCACCCATGTCATGCAATGCTGCAGAGGTCAGAAGAGGGTGTTGGATTCCCCAGGAACTGGAGTCAAGGACAGTTTTTAGCCACCATGTGGGTGCTGGGAATCGAACCCTGGTCCTCTGCAAGAGCAGTCAGTGTCTTAACCTCTGAACTGCCTCTCCAGCCCTGGTTCTTGTATTTTGTAATAATACACAGTGGTATGATAAATATACTCATGCTGGCCCATGTATGTTTCCAAATTGTTGGAGACTTAGCTTGAGGGGAATTCATAGAAAAGAGATTGCTAAGCAAGACACAAAAGTACATGTAGTTATTGTTTTGATATTTAAATTTTTTTTACTTATTTTGTGTGCATGTCTATATGTGGATGGGTACATGAGTGTCATGGCATGCATGTAGAGGGTAGAGGACAACTTGGAGGAGTCAGTTCTTACCTTCTGCCATGTGGGTCCCTGGAATCAAATTCAGGTCCTCGGGCTTGTTGGCAGGCACTGATTTCTGTGAGCCATCTTGCTAGCCCAACACATGTAGTTTTCAAAGATATTGCAAAACTCCTCTCCAAAGGGTTAGTTCGTGTCTACACAATGTAGGAGAACACCTGTGTCGTCACAGCCTTTCCAGTGTAGTGCATTGTCTTTTCAGTATCAATGAAATTTTAGTTAACATTTTTCTCTTAGCACCTTTTATGCATTGAATGACTGTGTCTTACCACTTTGCTGTGTATGCATTTTGCCTATTTTCTGTCATACACTCTGAGCTCTTCATCTGGCTGTGTGTGGCAACTCTTATTGCACTATAAATTTAAAAGTTTAAGTAAATAAAAAATAAAAAATGATGACAACAACAAAATAATTGGTCTATTGTAAAACTAAAAGAAGAAATGCTATCACAGATTTTTCAACTTTTTAAAAATTTGAACGGTCTGACTACTAAGTACTTACAATGATTTGTGTGATTTCTGAAAATGAAATTGTTTTTAAAAGAAGATTTTCATGTTAAAAACCTGTAATATTGTCAAATTTAACTTGTAGCATACCCATAATGGTGCCTTGGGAGTGGCCCACATAGTAGACTTGCATTTGTCCCGTTTTCTTCAGAATGAAATCAATGGTAGCAGGAATATCCTCTTTTATCATTTCATCATAACTTCATGAAAAAGTCAGGAAATAATTTTATTCTTTCTGAATAAAAAGTTGTGTGTGGAAAAAGAAGTTTGAGTTTTACTGAATGTGATCATAAGCATGATGTTAGGATGTGGTACAACGGTGGTCGTTATTCCACTTAAACTATAAAAACCATAATTTTTTTTAAGTTTGGGCCTTTGAGATGGCTCAGTGTTTGTGTGCAGACCTGAAAGCCTGAGTTTGGTCTTTGGATCCCACAAGGTTGGCAGGAAAGACTCGATGCCCAAAAGTTTCCTCTGACAACGCATACACACACACACACACACACACACACACACACACACACACACACACACACAAAAGAATAAGTTTAGGATTGGGTATAGTTAGATTTCTCAGTCTTTTACTGGATCTGGCTTCGAGTCATACTAGAGACTTCCCTATACCCAGATGAAAGAAGAATTAGCCCACGTTTTTCTCCAATGTGTGCATGCTTCCATTCGGGACAACCCATTTGGTGCTTATTCTTGTGGACAGCAGGAATGCTTTCTGAGAAAGCACATTTGTTACTGAAGTTCCTCATTTTGTAGGTGGGGTAGCATGTCCTTGCTCAGACCTAGATAATGTAGGTCAGTCAGTCAGTATGGTGCTTGGATGCGATCAAGCAACATGGTTGAGATGAGATGTCCGAGGCTGCTGTTGGTGTAGTGTGGCATACCACCTTCTTAAAGTAATTTCTGTAAGTAGAAGTTTAAATAAAAAGCACAGTATACTAAATGTATATAGAACATGGTTGTTATCATTATTAACTATTACGTACCATACTTAATTGCATGTGCTATGCTTTTGTACATAGCAGTGAGTAAATTTCCACCTGCTGTTACAAACACACCAGTATGTTACTGTGCTTTGGCATTAATTACAATGACTACATCATTAGTCAATAGGAATTTCCCCAGCTCGGCTGTAACATTTTATTTTATTTTATTTTATTTTATTTTATTTTATTTTATTTTATGTGTATGAATGTACTGTCTGCATGTAGGTCTGTGCACCCGTGTCGTGCAATGCCTCAGAGATCAGAAGAGGGCGTCGGATTCCCCTGGAACTGGAGTTAAAGACGGTTCTTAGCCGCCATGTGGGTGCTGGGGATCAAACTCAGGTTGTCTGCAAGAGCAGTTGGCGCTCTTAACCACTAGGCCATCTCTCCAGCCCTGGCTGTAACATTTTATATACATATCACCATAGTCTCTCCCACTCCATTGTAACATTAGTATATATAAACATGTAAAATGTTAGTACATGTATACATATATACATACATACACACACACACCCTGGTCTTTCTGGCAGCAATCTGAGATGTAAGCATTGTGTACTAAAGCTAGATGTTTGTGTTTGTATCTGTACTCTCTTCTTTTGTACATGTGTGTGGACGTGTGTGGGTGGAGGTGTGTGTATATCAGGACTCACGGTTCACATTATTCTTTGAGGCAGGGTCTCTCAGTTGAACGCAGAACTCCCCAGTACAGATTGTCTGTTTCTTGTCTGACTGTCTGACTCACTCTGGGATCCCCTGTCTTTGCTGTCTGAGCTCTGGAGTTCCACACCCACCTGGCATTTGTGATGATTTTAGAAATCCAGCCCGAATGCTTGTGTGCTGAGTGCATTAACCAATCCCCAGTTCTGTTCTGGTTGTTTGATGTTTACTCACAAAGCCAGCCGCACGTTACTTAGAGGCTTTGTGGTATATTTTAGCATGTGATGGATCTACCTGGTAGCCCCCCTAGTAGTTCTTCATTTTTATTGTTCTCATGGGTATTCTTTGCATGTTTATTTTTATATATGCACTCTTGGGTGGACTTATCTAACTATGAAAATGCTTGTTTTTATCTTTACATTGTATTAAATTTATAAATTTATGATTTAGGATGTTGAATTTGTACTGTGTAAAAATAAGAAACCTTTTGGTTGATTCAGATTTATGTTCCTATTGTTTTAAGGGTGTTTAAATATCTCATTATATAAACTTGTACATTTTATATTATTGTTAAATATTTCATCTATGTTGCTATTAAAAAGTTTTCTTGGAGCATCATTTTCTCTTACTGTTTTTGTGAATGAAGGTTATTGATTAACCTCTATGTGCCAATTTTTTATCCCCTGTATTACTGAAATATTTTTATTTTATTCTTTAAACTAGTTTTCAGTTGATTCTCTAGGATTTTCCAAGTACATCATCATAGTCTATAAATAGAGATAGTTTGGCTTACTATTTTCCAATTATTGTGTTTCTTTTCCCGTTTTGATGTGTTTTGTGGCCTTGGGTAATACCTCAGATATTGTACTGAACAACAGAGAAGGTAATATCCTACCGGCCTTGTTTCGGATCTTTGTGACGATGTCTTTGTTGCTTCTCTATTTCATAAGACCCGGCTTTAGGACTAAGGTCTATATTTTTAATTCTGCTAATGAAATACCAGTAAATTTCTAGTTTCTTAAATTTGAAAAAATAATCCATTATGAGTGTTGAATTTTGTCAAAGCAGTTTTCAGTACCAGTAAGGATAATTGTGTGACTTTTTTCCTTTAGATAAGTTAATGTTGCATATTTTAAAAATAATTTCCTATCATTGAAATCAACCTTGTATTGCTGGGATAAATCTTATTGCCTCATATTTTCTTTGATATTTTATTATTGTATATGTGTGTTTGTGTGTGTGTGTATATGTGTGTGTGTGTGTACATGAACACATGTGTACCTGTGTGGAGGTCAGAGAACAATTTATAGTTCTCTCCTATCACATGGGTTCTGTGGGTTGAAGTGAGGTTTTCAGGTGTGGCAGCAAATGTCTTCACTTGCTGAGACATCTTGCCAGTCCATCTTTTCTATTTTTAAAAAAAGTTATTATTATTATACATATGGGTGTATAATCTGGATGTATGTAAGTGCACCCGTGTTATGCAATGCCCACAGATGTCAGAAGAAGGTGTCGGATCCCCTGGAGCTGGAGTTATAGACAATTGTTAGCTGCCATGTGGGTGCTGTGAACCAAACCCAGGTCCTCTGCAAGAGCAGTCAGTGCTCTTAACCACTGGGCCATCTTTCTAGCCGCATCTTTTATTTTCTTAATGTAGCATGGGAATATGTTTACTAACATTTCCCTTTGAACTTTCCACTAATATGTATTAATGGATATGGTTCTTATTTTTAATTTTCTTTTTTGTTTGTACTGTCTTTGTCAGGATTAGGTATAAATATTATTTTACCCATTTCATAAAGAAAATTTATGTTTTAAAATGAAATTGTTTTTTTCTTTTTTTTAAAGTATTTTATTTTTATTTTATGTGTGTAAATATATTGCCTGCGTGTATGTAAGTGTACCCATGTACTGTGCCCACAGAATCAGAAGAAGGTGTCAATTTTTCACTGGAACTGTAGTTATGGATGGTTTAGCTGCCATATGGGTGCTGGGAATCAAACCCAGGTCCTCTCCAAGAGTGCTTAAGAACAGTGCTCTTGAACAGTGAGCTGTCTCTCTAGCCCTCAGCTTTATGCCATTTTTCTTAGAGTTGACTCCTTCATAATATTTTCTTGGTATTTTCAGTGCTAGCTAGTCTGTCAGTAAGATTTTTCTTAATTAACTAAGAGAAAGCAGCCAGCCTTTGACTGTAGTTTCTTTTACTTTCTCTTCTGATCAAGCCTCTGGAATAGGTTGCCAATGTCAAGGTATAAAAGTACAGTTACTGACTGAAAATCTCAGGTTGCGATGGTAGAGCAGGGCTGGAGACACTTCGACTAAGTGTTCGTTCAGCTCGGAGCCTTCCTCGTGGCTTCATGTGTGTTTGCCCCGCCCTCAAAGCAAGAATTGGAACTGCATAGGTGCCATTTTCTGTCACCTAACTAGGAGACTGATTATGATAAATAGCATTGCTTAGCATTTTCTAGAAATCTGTACAGGTTGAAAGCAGGAAATAGATTATTTGTAATGTTACCACTCAAGTAATAATTATTAACATGTATGTTCATCTGGTCTGTTTTCTGTATATATGTGTATGTATACATGGGTTTATATTAATTCATATCTATGTAAAAGCAATTATATTTAAAATCCTTTCTTTTTCCTTTAGTTACAGGATTAAATCAGTCCTACCTCTAAAAATGTATGTTAGAGCATACCTCATAATATAAAACATTTTTGAAAGATTTTATAATTGCCGCATAATTTCCAGGTAGCAGTATTGTGATTCTGGAAGAGATTTAGGTCCAGGCATCACCCCTTCTTCTCTTACTGCTGCTCGGGAGGGACCCCAGACCTTGCACACACCAGTCAGGTGCTGCCCCACAGAGCAACATCTCTCCCCCTTGTTTTTTTAATGTTTTGTTTTTATTTTATGTATGAGTGTATTGCTTGCATGTGCGCACGTGCACCCATGTTGTGCAATGCCTGCAGAGCCAGAAGAAGGTGTTGGATTCCCCTGGAGCAGAAGTTATGGATGGTTGTTAGCCTCCCTGTGGAAATTGAACCCGGGTCCTCTGAGAGAGCAGTTGGCACTGTTAACTGCTGAGCCATTTCTCTAGCCCCTAGCCCTTGGGTTTTTTATTTTATTTATTTTTTATTTTTTTTGTCTTGTCGAGCCAGGGTCTCCCTGTAGCCCCAGCTGTCCTGGAACTCACTCTGTAGACCAGGCTGGCCATGAACTCACAAAGATCCGCCTGCCTCTGTCTCCCGAGTGCTAGGATTAAAGGCCTGCACCACCGTGCCCAGCATAGCCCTTGGGTTTTTTTTTTATTTTGTTTTTGTTTTGTTTTGTTTAATTAATTAATCAATTATTTATTTATATTTATTTATTTATTTATTTATTTATTTATTTATTTATTTATTTATTTATTTATATGAATGTATTGTCTGCGTGTAGGTCTGTGCACCTGTGTCGCGCAATGCCGTGGAGGTCAGAAGAGGGTGTCGAATTCCCCTGGAACTGGAGTTCTCCTGGAATTGGAGTTTCAGACGGTTCTCAGCCACCATGTGGGTGCTGGGGACCGAACCCGGGTCCTCTGAAAGAGCAGTCGGCGCTCTTAACCGCTAGGTCATCTCTCCAGCCCCAGCCCTTGGTTTTTTAAGGACAGAGTTTTGCTAGTTGGCCTAGGCTGGCCTTGAACACCCCCCCCTTCGACTCTGCCTCCCAAGTGCTGTGATTTCAGTGTGTAGCCTCACACATAGCATCGTTTTACTTCTTTCTCTTGTCATTACCTGGAAGAGAAGCAAGATGATGGAAACTATTAGGGGCAGTGAGAGAATGATAACAGAAAAGAATATTAAAATGCCAAACAGAACAGCATCAATTGTGGCATAAAACCTGAACAGTGTACTTCTGAGTCTTGGAGAAGGAAAAGAGAGGATTCAGTGTGTTCAGATTCAGGCTAACAAAGGCAAAAATGTATTTGCTGTAGAAGGTGAGGGTCCAAAAGAGATGAGAGTTAACCAGTGAGAGACAGATAACAGCTATCAAGTAAATTTGAATGGAAAGGCCCAAGGGACATTGTTTCAAGCTCTTAGAGCAGCAGAAACTGGGAGCACAGGAACTGTGTGGGGTTGGAGAATGGGCCAGAGCTAATGCTGGACCTCTCCGGGCTCTTCTGGAAGGCTTCAGCCAGGCCAGTCGCAAGGACCTGTGCGCGCGCACACACACACACACACACACACACACACACACACACACACACACGGACTGTACACTGCTCTCTTATCACCAAAGAAATTGCTGCTTTAAATGTGAGCTCTTTTAACTTGATAAAAGATCTTTTACTTCTTAATGATAAAAGGCCCAAACTTATCATAATTAAGGCTACCCTGTAGTGTTAATTGTTTATACTGAAGTGTAATCCATTCACTTACAAAAACAGTTTCTTATTGGGCCCTTTTCTGGCTTCTAAAAATTTCAATTAATTTATTTATTATTTATGTGTAGTGGGTAAAGCTCAAGGCTTGGCAGACAGCAAATTTTAGATAATTATATTATTGATTTTTCTCTTATTTTCAAACATTAGTGGTAATATTGAATGTTGCTTAGCACTATGAGATTTAGCAGGTTTTCTTGTTAATGTTGTCTTTAGTCGATTTTTTTTTTAAATAAAAAGCATGAAATGACTACTTTGTACGTGTTTCATATTATTTTATCCTTTCAGCTCTTATCTCCATTGTCAATGGGCGTCCGTAGAAGACCTGGAAAAAGATAAGAGAATTCAGCAAAAGATAAAAAGATTTAAGTCAAAACAGGGCCAGAACAAATTCCTTTCAGAGGTATGAAGTAACCTGATTAATTTTTGAAATGTTTAATTCATTAAAATATTCTAAAGTTTGAATTTGAGATCAGTAAATTATTAAGAGCAACCCTTCTGTCTGCCCCCTCTGGTGCTGTCACTCGCATATGGGTAACTGGCATTGCTAAAACATTTGTAAACAGGAAATTTCTCATTCTTCCTGTTGCTTAGTCTAAAATACTGGTCCTTATGACATTATGTGGAAAGAGTAGAAATGGTATATTAAAATCTTGTAATGAACATGCAACTAGCGAAAAAGTTAGTAGACAAAAGCTCTGTTGATTTAGCAGGTTAAAAACTCTGTGGCAGATCTGGGGTCTGACTTCCGAGGAGGGCAGCCATGGCACGCTTCTCTCATTCACACTGGTGCTGTGCATGGGGAGTCCCGAGAGCGGACGTTGTTCTTTTGCACAGAAGGCAGAGCGGTGTCTCTACCTCTGTTCCCTTTCTCCTTCCTAGGCCATCAGTTACAGAAAGATTCTTAGGGCAGGGGAGAAAGCTGCAGTTATGAGAGATGTAGGTTACTAGCTCCTAACATACTCAATTATGTTTTTTAAAATGCATTCACAAGCAGCTTAGTAGAGTTTCTGGACTTTAGATCACTGATTTGCTTTTACATATAACGTCAAGGTTATTTAGGAAAAAAAAATTCAGGCTTGTAACTTTGAAAGAGACTCCTCGCTGATTTCTTAGTTAACCATCTCCTCAAATGAGGGCCAGGGCCGGTAGCTCAGTAGTAGAGCACCTGCTTGCAAGTGTGAAAGTTTGTGCGCTGAGGTTAGGGGAGGGACGTGAGAGTTAACCAAATATAAGCAGTAAAGAAATAGCTCTAAAGTGGTACCTGCTATGCCACTGCCGTTCCTGTCCACTGTTGTGGTGAGGAGAGTGAGACAGGAGGGCAGTTAGAATTTTGATGTCATAAAAATCTTGGTAAGAATCTCAGGGGACCAGTGTGAGCTCTCCTGGAATCTGATTTCCATGACCCCCACAGGCAGAAAGCCATGGTGAGTCTCTGTTGCCTTCACTAGTTTAAACTCTCCAGCTCTGAGGTTCGGAGACCCCGCTCTGTGGCAGTGCAGTAGTTTGCACAGAGTGGAGCAGGTCACCACCTCTAACTCAGTTCTTGTCTCTCAGAGAATATGAAGACGATTCTTTGAAAGAATGGTCTTGAGGAAAACAAAAAGCTGTGACTTTCTGGTTCTTGTATCTGTCTTAATGGAAGTGAAGTTAAAAATTAAGGGACTGGGTGAACTGTATCACTTAGCTTCCTTTTAGAAAGAGGCACCATATGTCCTGTTGACCTTTTCTGAGGATCTGTGGGAGGGGAAGAGGAAAAGCACAATGAACGCTTTCTCTCATCCTTAAATATTGGTGCTGTTTATTAAGTTTATTTGGACTCTGGTTCCTGTAGTCACAAACTCTTTAGGGAATTGTGCCTGACTCTAATATGTAAGCCTATTTCAACCTGTCATCTGTTAGAATCACTTGCACCAGGCTGAAAAACATTATCTTACTGCTAAATTGGGAACTAGAAATCTTAGTTCTCTCCTGAATGAGAGTTAGCAGAAAAGAACAGCCAGTCTCCCGCCGCCTCTTTTACGCATGTGCAGACAGTATATTTCATCCTTCTGTGACCAAGGCATGGTGCGTTCCCGGCTCTGTTCCTTTAGGATTTCTAGCTTTGGCTGCTTTTGCATTCTCTGCTACATCTTAGGCTTCCTAAGTCTCCTGCACCCACAGCCTGTTCAGAAATAGCACTTAGACCAGGAAGCCCATCACATGTATGGTGCCATGAATCTCTCACTTAATGGGTAGACTTATGGGAGATGGTAAATTCAGCAGGGAATAGGAAAGTTCATATTTAACACCAAGTTGTCTTAAGGAGTGCTTTTGCCATCCAATCCTAGTTAGTATTTATGTTGTTATAAATAATAATATGTAGTATTTGTCTAAACTCAGAAGCTGTTGACTAAAAATGCATCAGTATACTAACATTTTAAATTAACTGGACACTGTAGTGTGTTCTTTTTCTGTATTGTTGACCTCTGTGTAAAAGCCTGAGGCAGTCAAAGCACTTTTTTTTTTTATTTGTGTTCTTTCTTTCTTAACTCACAATGCAAAGCACCCAAATTGGACTTTTAAGTGGTACAAATATCCTAGAGTATATGTTCTCCTTGAATACACTGTGACGCCTTACCTTTTCTTTATTTTGTCTTTTAATTTTTATTCTATGTGTATATGTGTATCACATGCATGTATGCAAGCACACTCATGCCATGCAGTGGCTGAGGAGGACAGAAGAAAGCATTGGATACCTTTGAACTGTAGTTATGGATGGTTGTTAGCCATCATGTGGGTACTGGGATTCGAACCTGGGTCTTCTGCAAGGACAGCTAGTGCTCTTAACCATTGAGCCATCTCTCCAGCTCTAACAGCTAACCTTTTCAAACTCCAGTTCAAGGCATAAGAATGATGTCTAAGCTGGCCTTTACAGATTATTATTTTAAAGTTATCAAAGCAGTCAACAGCAACACATAATGATCTGTTTTCTGACTCAGATCTAAAAACTTATCTGACTTGTCCTTCTTTAAAATATAACTTGGCTTATACCTTCTTTGTGAGCCATAGTCTGTTGTTTATATGAACTGTATCCCATTTAAGCTGAATTCTAGTCCTATATTAATTATAAACAAGCTGTTATTATTTTGCTTTTGTGAACAGTTAGAATACTGGTTAAGTGACTCTATTTAGGCTTCCTTTGAATTCTTTTACCCACATGTTCAAAGTTTGATACAAATAAATCATTGGAATAATTAAGGTTAATGGCAAGACTTTTATTCTAAACGAGGTGGTGATATTGATTTGCAAAGATTACCAAACATCATAACTGTGACCACATTCAAACATGCAGTCTGCTGGTTTCAGTATGGGTAGTGTATGTGTAATATTGTATACAGGACCTCACAGAGCCGGAAGATACCAGTGTTTCTGAGACTCCCTGGCCCATTCCATGCCTGGCTCTGACTCTTTATTGCGGACTGTACTTTCAAGAATGCTGAATATATTGCATGCCATAAGCCTTTCAGATTGCTCATTAGCGAATTGTAATTTCACACTTCATTTGAAATATTCTTAAACATTCTCCCACAGTAAAAGGTTTCACACAGTAATTAAAATACCCAGTTAACAAAATCTGAGAAGTTTGATTTCCTCATGGGGAGTGATTTTGTTAAATTGTAGCATTTCAATTAATATAGAAGAATTTGTCAAATACAAATTTTGTGTTACTGTGACCCAAAATATTATTGTCTAGTGAAAAGTAAAATAGTCTTTCTTTTGAGGAAATAAATAAGCATTTTCACCTTTTCCTTCCTTTGGAACAGATTGAGGATGAGCTTTTTAATCCAGATTATGTGGAAGTTGACCGGATAATGGACTTTGCACGTAGCACAGATGACCGGGGAGAGGTAACAGAACATCATTTGTATTACACAGGGGTCATTCAAGCAGCTCGTGTGTGTGTGTGTGTGTGTGTGTGTGTGTGTGTGTTGACAAAGAAGACAAGGCCTGGTCCTAGTCAGAACCTCAGATAATAATGAACTTGGTTTAAGTTTAACTGAAGCTTAATGATTTGTTTTATGACTCAGTAGTGCCAAATATTTCTTCTTTTAGTCAGTTTTCAGTCTGAACTATGTTAACATTCTCTTCATGCTTGTAGACAGTGATCAATAAAGACCTTAGCACACTGTGGCATGTATTGCTATGGTAGCTCAAAGTTCTCTTAAGTAATTGATGGCACACCACTTGTAGCAGAATTCAGTTTAATGTTACTTGGTGTTGGACATCCTTATTGAAGTTGATGAACTTCTTCTAATGCAGTACATTGAGGATAATAGAAAATGCTTTTCTTTATGAGATCCCAGACACAGTGTTCTGTGTTGCCTTGTAAACCTGTGAAGGACATTTGACTGAAGCGAGAATGAAGACAAGTCTGACTTCTGAGCATGGGTGTTGGTGACAGTGCCTCTCTATCATGCATTCTGTTGTTCTTGGCTGCTTCATGTGAATAGATCTTTAGATGTAAGAGTGTAGATCTTGTTCAGCTAGGGAGCACTAGCAAGGAACTCCTGTTTTACACTGGACTCTATGTAATGAAACTTCCTGTTGTTTCAAAGACCGTATCTGTTATCTGTTATATTATCTTTAATTTTCTAGTCTTGCTTAGTCATGAAAAATGTTTCATAGTATACTTGCATTGTCTGCAAATATTTTTGACATCACAGGTCAATGTACCTTGATCTTGAAATGAGGATCAAGAAACTTGAATGTTTCTTGATTGTTGTCTTTCTAGAGGAAAGACAAAAAGGTGAAGTCTTACTGATAAGCACTGCCCCAAATATTTTGCTCTTCATTCTTGTAGAGCTAAAGTACATTGCTTTAACATGATTGAATGCAAATGATATCTTTATTTCCTAAAGGAACAGGCAGATTTTCTAATAAACCTATCTTTTTTTTTACTCTCTAAGTAACTAGTCAGTTATATAAACAAATTAATATGCTACATGTTTTACTGTATAAATCCACACCATGTACTTGATGAATGATTTGCCCAGATAACAATGAGGCTTAGATTTAGCTTCTTGTTATTTATTGCCTTCTCCTTTGTTTTTGGTCATTAATATTACCAGTGATTTAGATAAAATGTTAATTTTTTCTGTAAATAAACAGTAATACAGTTTCCAGTATATTAGAGAGAGCTTTTAGTGATCATAGTTTTAAAATGTGAGCCAGTTCAGTCTTACTGACTCTGGGGGGGGGTATATTGATAAATGAAGCAGAACACAGTTTTTCCTTAATACATAATATTTGGTCAAATGACTTCAGTTCTGATTTGTTTGAACCTGGCCCAGCCTGTGACTCACTATCTGGTGAAGTGGTGCTCCCTTCCTTATGAAGACAGCACGTGGGAGCTGAGGCAGGACATAGATCAAGCAAAGATCGAAGAGTTTGAAAAACTCATGTCCAGGGAGCCGGAAACAGAGCGTGTGGTAAGAACAGGCTCGCGGCAGAGGATTTAATTTGGAAATAGCACAGTGGTATGGTCTTTGAGAAACCACTAATGGGATTTACTATATTTGAAACAGGAGCGACCTCCTGCTGATGACTGGAAGAAATCGGAGAGTTCCAGGGAGTATAAAAACAATAACAAACTCAGGGAATACCAGTTGGAGGGAGTAAACTGGCTACTTTTCAATTGGTACAACATGTATGTAAAACATGCTTCTCTTCACTCTTAAAAATACTGTAGCTCAAAAAAAAATACTGTAGCTCCTCTCCTTTGTAGTTATTGGAAATATTAATACAAATCTTAAATAATATTTAGTATTGTAATAAATTTTTAAAAATCAAGTGGTAAATATGCATATTTAACCAATATATTTATTCACAGATTGTCAGACTTATGTAAAAATACTATTTGTTCCTTATAGAATTTTCTTTGAAATGTATTTTGTTGAATTTAAGAAAGGTTAAAGCCATATACATTTGCATAATATATATTCTGTGAAAAGACAGCAATATCTACTATCTGCTACCCATCAACCTTAACTGTTTTCTTTCCTTCCCAAAGGCGAAACTGCATTTTAGCAGATGAAATGGGTTTGGGAAAAACTATCCAGTCCATTACATTTCTCTATGAGATATATTTGAAAGGAATCCATGGCCCCTTTTTAGTCATTGCCCCATTGTCCACAATCCCCAACTGGGAAAGGGAATTCCGAACCTGGACAGAGTTGAACGTGGTTGTGTATCATGGGAGTCAAGCTAGTCGTCGGACCATTCAGTTGTATGAAATGTACTTCAAAGATCCCCAGGTAAAATGTCATGGGGTGCAGCCCCTGTCTGTATTTTAAGGGGTTTGACACTCAGTGACTGGGTTGGAGTGGGGGGTGCATCTTGATTTTGCCAACTTGAAATTTACTTGAGGTTTTTTTTGTTTGTTTGTTTTTTGTTTTTCTTTTTGAGACAGGGTCTCCCTGTAGCCCAGCTCTCCTGGAACTCACTCTGTAGACCAGGCTGGCCTTGAACTCACAAAGATCCGCCTGCCTCTGCCTCCCGAGTGCTAGGATTAAACGCGTGCACCACCATGCCCGGCTACTTGAGATTTCTTACTCGGTTTATATCTATATATTGTCTTTCCACTTCGGTGAATATGTTTTAAAAAAGAATTATAGCTTCTCTCATTCTGATTAATTAGAAGGGTTTTTTTTTTTTTTTTTTTTTTTTTTTTTTTTTTGGTCTTTTCAAGACAGGTCTCCCTGTAGCCCCAGCTGTCCTGGAACTCACTCTGTAGACCAGGCTGGTCTTGAACTCACGAAGATCCACCTGCCTCTGTCTCCCAAGTGCTAGGATTAAAGGCGTGCACCACCATGCCCGGCTAGAAGAAATAATTTTTTAACCTTGGATGACCACAGAAGTCCATAATTTATCAGTGTCTTAGTTTTATTTTGTGTGCCTTAAAGAAAAACAACAAAAAACTGCTAACACTAATTGTGAATAGAGAAAATATTTTATTATACTATGACCAGAAGTGAAAAATATTAGACATCGTGACCCAAGTAGACCCAAGAGGTGGGGTTTATTCTTTGGGTCTTTGTGAGAATTGCTACAATTTTGTCTTGTTCTAGTTTTATTTTTGTAATTATTGTCTGATACTGGCAATGAGGCATTATATATGACCTGATGGGAATAATATGTGCTTAAACATTTTTAAGCTTTAAGTAACAGATGGGTATCCTGTAATCAAAACTAAGGCAGTTTATTCCAGAAGCATGTGTACTTCCTTTTCTTTTTTTTTTTTAAATCTTTTTTTTTATTTAATATTTCCGTATGTGTATGAAGTAGGTCTGCATGCAGTTGTTGCACCCGGCATGCAATGCGCAGAGGTCAAAGAGGGTGTCGGACTCCCCTGGAACTGGAGTTCTCCTGGAATTATAGGAGTTTCAGATGGTCTCGGCCGCCATGTGGGTGCTGGGGATCGAACCCGGGTCCTCTGCAAGAGCGGTCGGCACTCCTAACCGCTAGGCCATCTCTCCAGCCCCGCATGGTATTAAAAGAGAATGGACCAATCTAAAGCAAGGAAAATACTTCATGAATTTTTAAGAAGAAAAAAAAAAAAAAAATTTCCCAGAATCTTAAAGGCAATCCTGGACTTACAAGAAGTGTTAAAGAAGATAAAACAAGTAAAAACAAAATTTAAAGTTAGCTTGGAACCCAGCTTCCCTTTGGATTCTATAGACCAAGTCAGTAATGCTACTTTACCCATATGACCTATAGGAAATTTGATCCCAAATTTTACTAGCATTTTTCTAGTTTGTTTTTAAAAATAAATGTCTTAACATGTTAAAACTCTTGTTTTATCAAAATAGCTCAACCTTCACAATGACCTGAAACAGAGGGTGTTACCTAAAATAGTTCCTCAGAGGGCTAAATAGATATATTTTAGCTATTTATTCATCCTTAAATTTATTAACATAATCATTTAGTTAATAATTCTGATTTGTTCTTATAGGGTCGAGTGATAAAGGGGTCCTATAAATTTCATGCCATCATCACTACATTTGAGATGATTTTGACTGATTGCCCTGAGCTGAGGAATATTCCCTGGCGGTGTGTAGTCATTGATGAAGCTCACAGGCTGAAGAACAGGAACTGCAAGCTGTTGGAAGGACTCAAGATGATGGACTTGGTCAGTGATTGTGTTGGCGATGCCACTGAATCTCAGGATTGTTGCTGACTTGGTAGTCCCACTGCTCTGAATTTGTTGCCTGTGAAGGGCATCTGGAGACCCCACCCATTTATGGTGATACAGTCTCCTCAACTTTCAGCTACTCAAGCTGCCATGGTGTTCTCATTCTTTTTTTTTTTTTTTTTAATTTTATTTATTTATGTGTATGAATGTACTGTCTGCATGTAGGTTGGTGCACCCATGTCGTGCAATGCCGCAGAGGTCAGAAGAGGGTGTCGGATTCCCCTGGAACTGGAATACTCCTGGAATTGGAGTTACAGACGGTTCTCAGCCGCCATGTGGGTGCTGGGGATCGAACCCAGGTCCTCTGCAAGAGTGGTTGGCGCTCTTAACCGCTAGGCCATCTCTCCAGCCCCCTGCACTGTTTGCTGGTGTCACAGCAAAGTAGCGTCATGGTACTGTTCACCAAAGTGAATTTCCACTGTTTACTCCTTTGTTAGATTTTTTTTTTTTGCCGTGTTGTTAACTGTTGGCCAAGGGTTACTTTAGTAATGACAGTCCAGTTGTGTTCCAGCACATATAGGTTTGGCTCCACAAGGGCCATTTGGGTTTGTAGATGCTAGCTCTTAGTAAAGTTAGCTGACATATCTTGCACTGGTTCAATTTGATGCTGATAAGTTTGGGGTACTGTAAGATCTCGCATTCGTTATGGAGTTTTCATTCATACCTATCTTAAAGTCTTCCAGTTTCCAAAGAAATAGCCATTTCTTTCTGCTTGATTTTTCTAGAAGTCTCTTTTTCTATAGGAACACACAGCTGGGGCACATTGCAGTAGCAGAACATGTTACCTGCTGTTCCTCACTGCTGTTGTCACCTAACAGCTTGCTGCTGACTTGTCATTTTTTAATTTTTTTTTTGCATCATAGTTTGCAAGTTTATTATGACTATTTTTTTCCTTTCTGCATACAAGTCTGTGCACCCGTGCCGTGCAATGCCGCGGAGGTCAGAAGAAGGTGTCGGATTCCCCTGGAACTGGAGTTCTCCTGGAATTGGAGTTTCAGACGGTTCTCAGCCGCCATGTGGGTGCTGGGGATCGAACCTGGGTCCTCTGCAAGAGCGGTCGGCTCAACCACTAGGTCATCTCTCCAGCTCATCCTTTTTAAAATTTTTTAAAAATATCTTATTTATTTTTATTTTATGTGTATGAGTGTATTGCCTGCATGTACATAAGTGCACCCATGTCGTGCAATGCCTGTGTAAGTCAGAGAGGAAGGTGCGGGATCCTCCGGAACTGGAGTTAGGATGGTTAGGATAGCTAGGATGCTAGCTGCCATGCAAGTGCCAGGAATTGAACCCAGGTCAGAGCTAGTGCTCTTGCTGCTGAGTAACCTCTCCTTTTTTAAAAAAGAATTTATTTATTTGTGTGTCTGTTGGGGTTTCGTGTGTACCTTGGTGCGCATGTAACACCGTGAGCATGTGGTGGTCAGAGGACGACTTCTAGGACATACGGGTTCCAGAGAATGAACTCAAGAAGTCAGGCTTGGCAGCAAGCACCTTTACCTCCTGAATCATCTTTCTGGCCGTTTTTCATTTCTAATGTACATTTTAAAAGGAAAGTTATTTTTTAGGATGTGTTAGGTGATTTGACGAATTTCAAAACACTGAAGAACTTCCATCAACTTGCTGTGGTGGCGCATGCCTTTAATCCTAGCAATTTGGAAGCAGAGGCAGGCGAATCTGTGAGTCTATAGCCAGCCTGGTCTACATAGTGAGTTCCAGGCCAGCTGGGGCTTCATAAGGAGACCTTGTCTCAAACAAACAAGGAACTTCCATAGATCAGTATGATCTCTTCTTAATTGAGAGTTGGAATATTCTGTGTGTGTTTATGGCTATAAAGTTTTTGGTTAACACTGAAAACTACTGGAAAGCTTTCTGTCACCGCTTGCTTGGAAGGGGTGAGATGAGCCACCCATGCTTTTAATTACAAACAGGCAACATCTAATTTTGTTTTAAGGGAGAAGTCTGACTGAATTCTACTCAAGACAGTTTCCCATTTTCTTGAAAACTAATTGAGAACATTCTCCTGAGCCATTTACTTACTTACTTACTTACTTACTTTTGGTCTTTTTGTGACAGGGTCTCCCTCTGGCCCCAGCTGTCCTGGCACTCACTATGTAGACCAGGCTGGCCTTGAACTCGGCAGTGATCCACTTGCCTCTGCCTCCCGAGTGTGGGAATTACAGGCATTCGCCACCATGTCCAGCGGTCCTAAGCCTTTTATAAAGGACTTCACCAATTTTTGGTGACCAATCCACAAAGCAGCTTTCATGTTTAGAAACAGAATGGTTTTGACATGGTGTAGTCGCATGTAAGACACAGCTTTGCACTGTCTTTGGTCTCTCCAGGTGATGCTTTAGCATGACATTGAAGCAAAACTTTATTTGCAGGTAAAGACAAATGTTCACAATATATCTAACTATCTTCAGAGTAGGGGTAAACATTCATGTTAACCCACCAAGGGATAGTTGTATGTCCATTTCTGGAAGTCGTGTGGCTGAGTTTATCTAAGTGGTGTTATATTATTAGTTCTCAATAGATTCTTACTGTAAAACTCTTTGTTGGTGAGTAAAATGTATTTACCTCCCTCCGCATCAAAAAAATGTACTTGCTGTTGAGATACTTAGGAAACAACTTTAACATTTTATTAATTAAAATCTCATATAGAAATAATTTTTCTGTTACATATCACAGTGCCTCATAAACTTTCACACATTATGGCACATACGGAAAATGGTAACATTTGCCACACTGAGTTAGACAGAGGAGTCTGCCTACTGCCAGACCAGTCCTAGGAATCTTTACTACAGCTCTGCTCAATATCAAAAGTACCCAGCAGACCCGTAACTCACCTTTGGCTAATGCACTGGGAAGCTCCAGTAAGAAGGAATCTATCTTGGAGAGAGATGTTTTTAAAATGGAAGATACTGTCTGAAGTCAGAACGTACTTGTATTTCTACAGTCCTGAATAGCTCGTTGACTGTTGCTAAAGTCCTTCCTTAACCATCATTTAAACTCACATACTTGCCATAGTCAAATAGCCACCATCAGAGTAGTGAGAAGTAGCTCTTTGTGAAGGCCTTTGGGATTGCTGGTACTTGCAGTAGACTGAGTTGGCCTGAGTATGTGTGTGGTGAAAGATGATCAGTGTCTTCCTCTCCTCCAAGACAAAGAATATGTGAGAGAGGTAAGGGTAATCACCATCTCCACAGTCCCTCAAAGGATCCCTGGAAAGGAAAGCCAACCCCTTTGATCAACAAAGACTGGCTGCCATGAAGCCATAGGACTTTGTTGCTTCCGTTATCTCCTCGTTCATTAACAAGAGGCTCCACACATCTTAAAAGAGTCTGCTGAAATGAAACTTAATTCACCTTCCATCAGCACTAAAGAAGATGGTAGGTAATATTTTTCAAGGCAAAGCATTTCTACCTCTACTGTTGAGGTTAGGGGTGATAATACCGAAGAGCTCAGGTAGGGGCTCCTTTTTTTTCCCCCCCCAAATAACTTTATTTTGAAATGAACACATTTAGATGTCTTTAACTTTTGTGTTAGGTTGTTGAGAACTTAGCGTAAGCCAGTAAGAAAGGATGTGAAAAAACTGACAATCTATGTCTAATTAGTACCATTCTTTCACTGCAATAATTCCTTTCTTCGATTAGTGATTATACTTTGGAAAAAAATTCTTGCCTGCAATCATTCCTGGGTAAAGTCACGCAGGATGTGGGCCTCTCAGTATGATCATGGTCCACAAAACTTAATTTGAATTTATTTGCAAATTCCTCACTCACTCTATGAGCCTAATGAATGTGAAGATGACGGTGGTCCATCCACCTTCTTTAATCAGAGACTTCTATCTATGGGGGGGGGAATTAAAACATCAAACATCTTCACCTTAGTTTCAGAGAACTTCATTGACAGATAAGACATAGTTGATATTATCAAGAAAATCAATACATTCTTCAGTCTTTTCACACTAGAGTTGAGTGAACACATATATTACTTGGGAACTGAGTATTGTCAGATTTCAAGTTCAGTCAGAAAACTGTTTTTGAAATTACTGGATGGCTATAGTTACTTTCTGAAATAATTAATTATATTCACCAAATAGCCAAACAAAGAAGAAAATAAGATGACTTTTAAAATTTTAAGCTCACTAGCTATGGATATAACTCACTTGATAGAGTGCTTACCTATCATGCAGAGAACCCTAGGTTTGATCTCCTGCTCCAAAGTGCTACATAAAATTTGGGGTAGTAACACACACCTATAATCCCAGTTATCGGAAGGTAGAGGCAAGACGTTTGTGAATTCAAGGCCAGCTGGGGATACATGAGACCCTGTCTCAACCTCCTCCCCCTTTTTTTTATAGATTTGTTGTTAAGCCTGCTCAATTTAAAAAGCTTCTCTGCATGTGTAGAAATATAAGGACAAGGTGGAACTGGATCAGGAGAGCTGGAGAAGAAGCTTGTAAACAGGAAGAAGTGACTGAAGAAAGACTAACGTGGTTCAAAGACAAAGTTAGAAACAACATTTGATTTTTTTTTTTTCAAAGTGATTGTGGTATTTAGAACTAAGCTGACCTCTTTGCTAGTTGGAAACTTTTACAGAACAAAATACTTTTTCGTGTGCTGTTGCATTTAGTAGCACTTCTTTTGTCTCAGCCATGAGTCATGCAGCAAGCAGATGGAAAGATGAGAGCCTCACTGATCTAGAGAACAGAAAGGAGCATGTAGCTCTGAGTCCAGGGACGGCAGGAGAAACTCAGCTGTACTGGAGGAAAAGCTCGAGATTGGCAGAGTCCAGAGCCATCATATGTAAATCTCGGCTGAGCAAGCTCAGAAGACACAGACGTAAAGCCCTCAGAGCCTCAGACTGAGATGCTCTGTGCGTTTCTATTCATGTGAAGCAGAAACTCTAGTTACCTGGATCTCTTTGTTCTTCTATACTTTGTGTAGTGTGGATGCTGAACTACCACAATGAGCAAAAGTGGGGAGGGGTGTGTGTGTGTGTGTGTGTGTGTGTGTGTGTGTGTGTGTGTGTGTGAAGTGTTAGCTTTAGGAAGCTGGTTTTGTTCCCATTTGATGAGTGGCTTTCCTTGCGTTCTTGTAGGAACACAAAGTGCTGCTGACAGGGACCCCACTCCAGAACACTGTGGAAGAGCTCTTCAGCCTGCTTCATTTCTTAGAGCCCAGTCGCTTCCCTTCTGAAACTACCTTTATGCAAGAGTTTGGTGATCTGAAAACAGAAGAGCAGGTACTGCCCCCCCCCCACTTTGCATTTCAGTCATGCAGCTGAGGATGAACTCATGAAATGGCAAGAACTTTGTCATAGTGTCTGTTGCCCTGGCTGACAGAGCTCTCTGTATCATTGTTCATTCCCTAGAACTTCCCATGACGTCATTACGAAAGTGGTGCTCTTTATCTGTTTGTCCTACAGCCCCACAAAGCCCTGTCGAGTTTTTATTTATTTATTTATTTATTTTTTATTTATTTTTGTATGTGTATGAATGTACTGTCTGCATGTAGGTTTGTGCACCTGTGACGTGCAATGCCGCGGAGGTCAGAAGAGGGTCTCGGATTCCCCTGGAACTGGAGTTCTCCTGGAATTGGAGTTAGAGATGGTTCTTAGCCGCCATGTGGGTGCTGGGGATCGAGCTCGGGTCTTCTGCAAGAGCAGTCGGAGCTCTTAACCGCTAGGCTATCTCTCCAGCCCCATCTGTTGAGTTTTTAAAGGCAGGTTGCTTTATAGACATAGTTTTCAGAGATTCTTGTACCATTTGGGTTAGCGGCTTTGCAGGGAGTACTTCCCGTGATGCTGTCAGAGGCCCCTGAGGTTGGGAGAACTACCCATTACTGGAGTTTGGGTTCTCTTCTCTCATCTCTGAACCATGTAACTGGACAAATCTCTTACTTTTTCAAGCCTGTGTATTTTCATTTAGAAGGTGCAGCTAGCCCACAGGATTGCTGGGACAAATTAGAGGCTTTGTGTGCGAGAAGCTCTTGGTTACCTTACGCATCATGAAGGTGATGTGGGTTTATTAGTCTGTTTCATGTCCCGAGTCTGAAATAAATACAGTGAGAACTGTGGAATCTCAGTCTTTATTTGCCCTCCTCCTGAGCTGGCCTACTGTCTGGAACCTCATTCAGTTCAGACTACAGTCTGTTTTATTAATCTTTTCTAAGATAACGGTGTAGTGTGAATCAGTGGAAAAGAGAAGCAGAGCGAGACTTCTCTGCTTGGTCATTGATTCAGAGGCTAAGGGCTCCCAGCTTCCTCCCTCTCCTCCTTTAGCTCCTTCCACAAAGGAAGAGAAGTATAGAATCCCATGACATTGTTCCTTCCCTTGTCGCTATGGCTATGACAAATAGAAGGGAAAACTAAATAAAAATTTCCCCTGATAGGTGTTTTTGAAGCCCTTCAGGCCCTTTCCATTTGACATAGTCATCCAACCTTTCTGCATTTCTCTTAAGAGAGTTGAGAACTTGAGCTCCTTTGTATCCTTACTAAACTTCAAAAAGTGAAAATGGATGTTAAATAAGATACTCTTCATTTCTTATGTCAGAATCTGTTTTAACATGCAAACAAATGGAGATGCCAGTATTGATGTGACGTCCTTTTTTAGGTGCAAAAACTTCAGGCTATTCTAAAGCCAATGATGTTGAGACGTCTCAAAGAGGACGTAGAAAAGAACTTGGCCCCCAAAGAAGAAACTATTATTGAAGTTGAGCTAACAAACATTCAGAAGAAATATTACCGAGCCATCCTTGAGAAGAATTTTACATTTCTTTCCAAAGGTGGTGGACAAGCTAACGTACCTAACCTTTTAAACACTATGATGGAACTCAGAAAGTGCTGCAATCATCCATATCTAATCAACGGTAAGCCTGCCTGCTTGCAAGCTTGTTAAAATGGCGGTTGGTCCAAGCTTCAGATGGCCCCCTGTCCTCCCACACTGAGGAGCTCATGCTGTGTAGTCATCACATCCCCGTCCATTCTGGGGATGGCCCCCCTCCTGTGGTTGCTGAGGTGAGTGGCCAGTGTGCTGTGAACTTGGAAGTGCCATCTCGCCTTGCCTGCACCAATTCCCCCTCATTTGACGGAGGCCTTCGTGCTCCAGGACTAGATGTTATCAGAAGAGCTAGCAGCTAAGGACACATTGGTCCTGGCTGAGGTTTTTCTGGAGGGATGCAGGTGTTTGAGCACAGAGGACTTCAGAGGCTCTCTATGTGGACAGCAGCTCTTGCTTATTTCAGGTCTCCCTCTGACAGAAACCAAACTCAGCATTCCTTGCAGCCTGGCGGTTTTTAACACCTGTCCCCTGAGAGTGGGTGATGATCATAAAGCTTTGTCCTTTAGATTGTCACTGTCACTGCTAGGGACTTGATGGCCTTCCTGTTCGCTGTTCCATAGTGACACGTAGTTCCCATAGATTGAACTTCTTGCATGCTTCGAAAAATTGTGAAGGGGCGAGCCTCCCACCCCTGCGAGAACATACCCATTAGGGAGCTGCCAGGGTTCAAGGGTTGAGATGAGCAAAGTCTTTAGAGAGAGAGAGGCAAGAAGGGTTTTGCCAGACATGATTAGGAAAAGGACATTGAGGCTGAAGTTAACAAAAGCAGAGAGGGGGGCATGAGCATCGGCAGAGCTTATACGAAGTATGCAGCTTGGGAGAACTAGTGGGACCTGGTGGGAACTAGACATGTTGGACTCGCCTGTGAAAGCCTTAGATACGGACACATGTTACTTTGGCTTCAGATTGTAGATAGAAGAGAGCCACGGCTGGTGTTTGAGTTGAGCACTGCTCAGAAATGCGACTCTGGGGCTGGGGCTGGGGCTGGGGCTGGGGCTGGGGCGTGGCTCAGTTGTTACAGGGCTTGCCCAGCATGTGCAAAGCTCTGAGTTTTGTCCCAAGCATATAGCCAAGCACAGTGAGGCATGCCTGCAATTCTAGCATTCAGGAAGTTAGTGAGGCAGGAGGATGAGAAGTTCAAGGTCCTCTTCAGCTACATAGCAAGTCTGAGGGTAGCCTGTCTCAAAAAAAGAAAAGAAAAAAGAACAGAGACTGGTGATCAGTGACAACATAGAACAGGATGGGAGGAAGGACAGACAGACAAGCAGTGAGACCAGCTGAGGGGCAGCCGTGGCTCTGTTCTGGACAACAGTTAATATTGTGGTGGCAGTGGCAGGCTAATTTGGGGTGCTTGTGCACAATTACTAACTGCCCAGCAATGCAATTAGGTTCCTTTCTAGGAAAAAACGAACAAAGCCTGCTTCTGTTTCATAAATTGTGCAGAACAACTCATCTGAAGAGTTGCCGACCTTTCCCTGTTTCACAGTGTACACCTGTCCATCAGCCTGGATCCAGGGAGTTGGGCTCAGGGCACAGAACCTGAGGCCATTGCTCTGACAAGACATCTATGAACTCATTTTATTTTATTTTATTTTATTTTATTTTATTTTTTACAATTAGCAATAATCGCGCCTTGGATGAACTCCTTTTTTAAAAGTGGTTTTCTTTTTGGTGGGGGTGTTTTAATCCCATGTTTAGTTTGCTAATTTACTAATCACATCATATTGCCAAGCTTATAAGGCCATTGTCCTGCCAGCCAGCTTGTTGGTAAGATGGGACTTAGGGCAAATACTGCTGTGAGTGGAGGACACACCTGAGCACACACACACTCTTGCATTTAATACCTCATAAAAAGGAAAATAAATAATTCTTTATTTTCAACGGGAAAGAAGAGAAAGGGGGATATTCCCTGAAGAATCCAGTGACGTGGGCAGATGTGTGTAATAGCTCAGCGCCATGACAAGATGGCCGCCATGTCCTTCGTACTTGCTCACACTCAACATTGCTAGACTTTTCCCCAACGCATAGCTGGTCGGTTTCTCCTGTGGCCGGTTGCTCTCCAAGATTACCTTGTATAGTTTATTTGTTCCCCCAGAGCCTCTCAGGACTGCTTGAGGCCTGACATCTGTGCTGTTTGTTCTAATTGGTCACACCCTGAGGTAGCTCTTCTGTCCTTGTGATAAGTTACAGAATATCTGTTAAGCAGGGAACCTTATGCCTCTAATATGGTTTAGAAAAGTAACAGGTAAGGTGCATACACTAAGCATGTAGCTGCCCAGGCCGCTTAGGTAGACACTGTGATTCATGGAACTTGCCACAGGACCTCTTCCCATGCAGGATCCAGAAGTGTCACCTTCATGGAACCATTTCTATATACAGTTACCAGCACTTATAAGGAAACTTTAATATTAGAGATTTAAGTTGCTTGTGTGCTGGTCATGCTCTCAGTCTCAGCGATTCCACCAAGCACATTCTTCTGCAGGTATGAAAAACAGGAAGTGCTGTGCCCGAGGTCAGTATGTAGGATGCACACGGGAGGGAATCAGAGGGCAGTAGGAGGCAGTGGTGTACGTGGCTGAAAGAGTGTCCACTGTAGTGTAAGCACTGAGTCAGTGCTGCTAAAAGCTAGGCGGGTAACTGGATGGCTTGAGTAGAGCCCTTAGTATTAGCCTAAGTATTGTTTGGATGGAATTTTTTTTTCCTAACATGAGAGTAAGAATAATGAAACTATGTCTAGATTCCCCTGATGATTGGAGGTGGCTTAAGAGTCATTGTTATTGTTCAAGGAAGGGAGAATGAAGAATATAGGAGGGAAAAGAAAATAAGAAAGACTTACCTGGTAGTAGAGAGAAATTTTTTAAAGGTATCTTTTTTTTTTTTTTTTGGGTGTGGGGGGGGGTCAGGACTGTTAATCTTTAAGAACTAAGTATTTTCAATTTGTTAATGGCTAATATAGCTAGCTACATGATCCTCCAGTCACTGCCCTGATAGCAACTATGCATGGGGAAAAACTCCAGATTTAAAGTGTCCTTGTGTCAAGTTGCTTTTGGTATCACACTGGTACATGCAGTATCAGCAACACTGCACTTTAGGGCAGAGCTGGTAAACTTGTTTGCTTTATCGTAACCCATATCCAGTTCATGTTTTCAAATCTAACATTAGGGAAATCTGGCAATTCTGAAAATTTGTGATACCGGAAGGCTGAAATTGCCACACTCCACAGTGGCCTCCCTCGCTTTCTTTCCTTGCTGCCACAATAAATACAACATTCGAAGAATCATAAAGGACGTATGTTTGTTAATAATACTTTATTTATTTACTTATTTAAAAAATTTTTTTTTCTTTTGGGCTGGAGAGATGGCCTAGCGGTTAGGAGCGCCGATCCCGGCGCTCTTGCAGAGGACCCGGGTTCGATCCCCAGCACCCACATGGCGGCCGAGAACCGTCTGTAACTCCAATTCCAGGAGAACTCCAGTTCCAAGGGAATCCGAAACCCTCTTCTGACCTTCGCAGCATTGCACGACACGGGTGCACAGACCTGCATGCAGACAGTACATTCACACACATACAGAAATAAATAAAATTAAAAAAAAAAAAATTTTTTTTTTTTTGAGACATAGTCTTCCTCTCCAAGTGGCCTACAACTTACTACTTAGTCTAGGCTTGTCTTGGTCTCAAAGATCTACCTGCCTCTGCCCCCCTGAGCACTGGGATTAAACATGTGCAACACCATGTCTGGCCCTGTTAATACCTTAAATGAAGTATTAGAAATAAACTGTCTACTAGCCAAAAACAGAATACATTTTTTTATTGTTCTTATTTTTATCTCATGTGTACGAGTGTATTGCCTGCTTGTGCATAACAGCACCCATGTTGTGCAGTGGCCACAGAGGTCAGAATAGGGCATCGAATCCCCTGGAACTGGAGTTACAGATAGTTGTTAGCCTCCACGTGGGTGTTGGAAATCAAACCCGGGTCCTCTGCAAAAACAGCCAGTGCTCTTAACTTCTAAGCCATTTCTCTGGCCCCCTCTTTTTTTTTTTTTTCTTCCTGTTCTCACAAGATAAGAAAGTATAAGGCCTGCAGAGATGGTTCAACAGTCACATAGTGAGTTCATTTCCCAGCACCCATGCCAGGGGGATCCCATGCCTCTGTGGGGACATGTGCTATGTGCAAATACCCGCACATAGACACAAACACATAGGCAGGTAATTAAAAATAAAAAAAAAATGTTTTAAAGATAAGAAATTGGTAACATAGAGTTATTTGAATTATTTATATTTCAATTTTTGATTGAAATGATTAAAGAATATCTGACATTTTCTCAAAGTAAAAATCTCATTTTTGAGAAATAATCATTGATCATGAACTTGTTTCAAACTGTTAAAACATTTCATTTTGATTATGGTTTGTAAGCCTTGTGGACATAGTGCCTAAATATCATAAATTATCCACTTCTAAATTGTAAACATCTTACAGTATGTCATACAAAGAATATATTTTAAAAAATATCTAATGTACTATGTTGCTTTAAATTTATTTCCTGTTCCTTAAAGAGCCTTATCTTGAATCTAGAACCTGTTTTCCAAATTTCATATTTCGAGAGACATCGTTCACGTTTATTAAAGAACATTTTTCCTAGTGCTGTTAACGTTTTGTTCTTTACCTTTTCCTAATAAATCCTTGATCTGTTTCCATACTTAAAGAAAAATTCTGAATCTTAGCTTTTTGTTCATGAGCAAGTGGGAATAAGGGTTAGACAGTTGTAAAAGAGCTGGCCTTTTCTGCCAGTCTCCCCTGTGGGAAGGTAGTGTGCTCTATGGAAGGCCTGGTGTGTGCTTCAATCAATCATCAAGTGACTTTACTCTGTCCTTAGTGAGTTCTTGAGTCTGAATTCACCATATCCTAAAGACAGCTCCACAAGCTCCCTTAAATGGAAGCAAGATTGTGATTCTGTTCCGTCTTGTGCTGCTTTTAGAAGTGCTATCCGAGTGCTTGCAGTGGCCTGTCTGACCCAGCCTTCAAAACCGTTGGAGATCTCTGTGTCCCGGGCTTATATTAGTTTGCCTGTTTAAAACCAGTGGCAGGAAGGCACAGTTTAAAGCTGGGAAACGACCCCAATAGGTGGTTGAGTTTGTTGTGCTTTCTAAAAAACAGTGAACCCATCATTTGTGGGAGGAGAGGAGTAAACAGAGTTCTGTATACTGGGGAGTCCCAGAGGCCTGGCCTGTCAGATCTGTAGAGGAAACTCCTCCTGCGGCTTCCTGAACTTGCCTGCACTGGGATCAGGGGAGGCTGTGTGATGAGTCTTTGTTCTCAGAAGCATGCCATATTCTCAAGGCTCCTCTCTAATCACACAAGTTTTTGCACAAAAACTTGTGTGAAGCAGAAAGGACAAGGAAATTAATTAAGGAAACGCTGTATTAAACACTTAGAGGTTGGTTCTCTTTTTAGCCTTAAAAGGTTTAGATAATTCAAGATGGAATTTTTACATTTTAGGAAGTTATCAGTTGAAGATGTATATGGAGGGAGCTTTGAGAGGTTGAGTAGAAGACGTGTTCAGGTTCCCCACAAAACCCCCAAAGGGTATCTAGAACATGACTTTCATTTCTTGCAATCCTTTGATGGTGCTGGTATTCAGTGGTAGACCCAGACTACAGCCCTTACACACCATTGGGATTTGATTCCTTTGTTTTCTTAGTTCCACAACAGATTTGGTTGTTTGTGTTTATATTCAGCTAGTAACCAGTTCATTTCTTTAGCAGTTTATGGTCCAGATTTTCTGTAGGTATCTGGCCCTTGGCTCGTTTCTGCCACTTCTGGCCTGACAGTCTGTTGTTGAAATTCATTTTTTTTTTTTAGAGAGCAAACATTTGTTTGTTGAAAACGTGGGTTTCTCCCCAAATGCCTCAGTGTATGGTGCCTGAAACTTTGATCCCTTTTATAGGAGCACAGTCCTGACTTGCATAAGCAGGGAGATTCTTGGTCATATATACAAGTGGAGGGTTCTGGTCCCAGCAGTTTGCTGTGGGGTTTGAAATCAAATCCATTGTTTTTAGTAATAAAAACCTTTTACCATATTCGTGTTATGCCGTCCAATCTCTGCAGGTGCTGAAGAGAAAATTTTGGAAGAGTTTAAAGAAACACACAATGCAGAGTCTCCAGATTTTCAGCTCCAGGCAATGATCCAGGCTGCTGGCAAGCTAGTGCTGATTGACAAGCTACTGCCAAAACTGAAGGCTGGTGGCCACAGGGTGCTTATCTTCTCCCAGATGGTGCGCTGCTTGGACATACTGGAAGACTACCTCATTCAGAAACGGTGAGGCCACTGCATGACAACAGAAAGAAAAGAAAAAGCTGCCCTGGACTGGGCTCTGAGTGATTCACCTAGAAGTGACATTTATGGTAGAGATGGTGTAACAGAAAAAATATAACACATCTCCCTTTTAAAACCACAGTCGTTCATACAGGCATATTCCACAATGACTACAAGGGGCCACTACATACTTTTGTGGGAACTTTTCCCTTCATTTCATTCAAATGGGGGTGAAGAGTTCTTACTTAAAATTGAAATTATTTGTTATCTTTATATTGGAAGGGTCAGCTATTTTTAGAGTTTGGCTATTTCCCAAAGAAGAAGTAAAGTAAAACTTAATCTTTGAATATCCAGCCAATTATATGAAAAAGAAGAAACTCTGATCTGCAGTTATTTCTATTAAATCGTTCTCTCATGTGATTAGACAGTCCATAGTGTAATACTTACCTAAAAGCCAAAGAGGAGCACGTTGCTGTGGCTGTTGACAGGCCTCCTTAATGTTTTTCTAGGTACCCGTATGAAAGGATTGATGGCCGAGTCAGAGGCAACCTCCGCCAGGCAGCTATCGATAGGTTCTCCAAACCTGATTCTGATAGGTTTGTTTTCCTCCTGTGTACAAGGGCAGGAGGTCTAGGCATTAATCTCACTGCTGCTGATACCTGCATCATCTTTGATTCAGACTGGAATCCCCAGAATGACCTCCAGGTAAGCATAAAAGGATTTTTCCTGGCACCCCTTTTCTGCAGTGATGAAGACTAACCAGTCAGACCAGTAAACTAGTGTGTCAGTGCTCAAGCTCTATCCTGAGCTTCAGAGCAAATCAACTAGTGATCAGCTAATTAAGAGAAGAAATTCCCTCAATGTATTAATCCCCTTCTAAACTACCTCTAATTACTGGAACACATGATGGCTTTGTGACTGATGGGCGAGTCGTATCTTTCTTTGGTGCTGCGTTGGTCACTCGGGGCTGCTATAACAAAGTGCCACAAATTGGCCAGCTTAAACAGTAACTGAAAATTTCTCAGTGTTCTGAAACTTGGAAGTGTGGGTTCAGGAGCAAGCAAGATTGGGTTCTTGGTAAGAAACTCTTCTGTGCTGCCAACTGTCTTCTGCTGATGTAGCTGAAAGAGCAAGTTTCCCCTCCGCCTCTCTCTAGAATCACTAATCCCCTTCATTATGGCACCACCCTCATGACCTGGTTACTTCCTAAGTCTCCACCTCGAAGTCCCATCACATCGGGATCAGCTTTTCAGCATGTGAATTTAGGGAGAAGGCAAACCTGTCTTCCACTGCAACAGCCATTGATTTTTTTCTTCCAGGCTCAGGCTAGATGTCACAGAATAGGACAGAGCAAATCTGTGAAGATCTACAGGCTGATTACAAGAAATTCCTACGAAAGGGAAATGTTTGACAAGGCCAGTCTGAAGCTTGGTCTGGATAAAGCTGTATTGCAGTCCATGAGTGGAAGAGAAAATGCCACCAACGGGGTAAGCTGCGCCCCCTGGACACGGGCCCCCTTCTGCATCTAGCTCGTTGAAATCATTCAGCGTCTGGTTATCGGGCCCCCATCTGCATCTAGCTCGTTGAAATCATTCAGCGTCTGGTTATTTTTACCTCCTTGTTTTAAGCATACTTTGTTGGCTTTTCCCTTGCTATAAATCAACTTGAGAAAAAGAAGACACTGATTTCTGTTTTAATTCTGAAACACTTTGAATCTTTAAAACTTCTCCACAACAGGTACAACAGCTTTCTAAGAAAGAAATAGAGGATCTTCTGCGAAAGGGGGCTTACGGTGCACTTATGGATGAGGAGGATGAAGGGTCTAAGTTCTGTGAAGAGGATATTGACCAGATTCTGCTTCGCCGAACCCACACCATTACCATTGAGTCCGAAGGAAAAGGTTCCACGTTTGCTAAGGTGTGACCCCATCTGAAGAGCTGGCTTCTTATAGCAGCATGCTAGAGCTCAGGAAGAGCACCTTATGAATGGACTTACAAAATGCATGCCTAAGATTGGCTTTTCATTGTTAATTAATAGATTGCTTATTAGCTCCAGGGGGTGGGGCAGGGGATACTGTGTGGTCCTAGTCACTTGTATTCTTTACCCATCCTCTCACATTCTGAATCAAACTCTGTCATCATACTCTTTCTTTTCTCCTAGACCCTGATTCTCAGAACAGTTTGTAAGAATGAATAAGTCACTCCTACATTGTCTTCTGTTTTCCATTCTAGCCGTAGCTCTATAACTCTCTTTACAGCTGAAATGCGTACCATAATGTTCTACCCTGGCGGCCTCCACTGCCTGCTCTCCACTTTTCAGCTTCCCCTTCTCTTTCCGATACCCAAACTGCTGTGCCTGTGGATGTTCTGAGACCCTGACCATCCCCCTGACAGTCATGTCCGAGCCATCACCTGCATATTGTTCCGGCCACCAGCACTCAGGATTACTCTGCTTTTTTTAAATTTTTTTTTTTTTAACGTTTGTTGAACTGTGATTTACTTATCATAAAATTCACCTGTGTTAAGTACGAAAATCAATGCCTTTGACAGATTATAGGCATGTGCAATAGTCAGCACAGTCTTAAGCTTGGAGTGTTCCTGTCACCTCAGAAAGGCCCTCAGCGCCCGTTAGCACTTATTCCCTAACCCTCTCACCACACTTCGCCCTGGAAACTATATGTATTTTATCGATTTGCCTCCTTTGGACATACTAATAATAGAGCCGTATGGTGTGTGGTCTTCCATGTGTGCTTCATTCACTTCCATAATGTGTCTGAGATTCATCCATGTTGTAGTACATATCAGTAATTTATTCCTCTTTAAGTCTGGGTCATTTCTACTTTGGGTTTTGTTGTTGTTGTTGTTGTTGTTGTTGTTTTGGGGTTTTTTGTTTTGTTTTGTTTTTTGTTTTTTGGCTTTTCGAGACAGGGTCTCCCTGTAGCCCCAGCTGTCCTGGAACTCAGTATGTAGAACAGGCTGGCCTTGAACTCACAGAGATCCTCCTCTGCCTCCAGAGTGCTGGGATTAAAGGTGTGTACCACCACGCCCTGCTTACTTTGAGATTTTTATGAATAACATTTTTTGTAAATTTTTAATTGAATTTTTGTATATTTCCAGCATCATCTCAGCCGATCTTAATCATCATTATCCCCCTTCCCCCACTGGTACCCTACTGTAGCCCTCTCCCCCAGAATTTGTACATTTTGTCATTCATGTTAAGGTTCAGCATGTCAAGTTATATGAATATTTGCATACTAGTTTTTCCATGAACATGTATTTCCTTTCTCTTTGGCATAGCCAGAAGTGGAGTTGCTAGGAGATGTTACCTTTATTTCTCTCTGTCTCTGTCTGTCTCTGTCTCTCCTGGGAATTGAACCTAGAGTCTCATACATGAATCTTTTTCTCGTTCAAAGAGCTAACACACTCTTTCCTATAAATTTTTCTTTTTTAGTTTTTATGTTGGCATACAATCAGTGGGTTTCATACTGGTATTTTCTGCATCACCACCACCCTCCCTTCGTCCCCTCCTCGGGGCCCCCTTGTGCTTTCAGGTCACATGTATTCTGTTGCTTTCTCTCCTTCTTCCTCTGTAAGATCTCGTCCTCTGCTTTCATGATCCCACTTCCGCTTTCATGACTCTTTCTCTCTCTCTCCCTTCTCTCTCTCTCAACCTTCTCTCTCTAATCTCTCTGTCTCTGTCTCTCACTCTTTCTACCTTCTCTCTCTGATCTCTCTGTCTCTCTGATCTCTCTCTTTTTCTCGACCTTCTCTCTCTGATCTCTCTGTCTCTGTCTCTCACTTTCTACCTTCTCTCTCTGATCTCTCTCTGGTCTCTGAACTCTCTGTCTCTCTCTGTCTTTGTCTCTCTGTGATCTCTCCCTCTCGGTGATCTCTCTCTCTCTCTCTCTCTCACACAGACACACACACACACACACACACACACACACACGCGCACACACACACACACACACGCACACACACACACACAATTTTTAATTTGGGCTCGTATGAGAGAGAGTGTGTGTGGTATTTTCTGACTTCCCTAGTGCATATACAAGTTCGCATTCCCAGCAGCAGTGAATAAATGTTTCTCTTTCACTCCTCCTTGGTAGTGTTTGTTGGTTTTCTTGACGATAAGCATTGACTGGGTGAGATGGCATCTCAAAGTTTTAATTTGCATTTCCTTGATAGTGAAGGGCGTTGAATACCAGTCTGTTTTCTAAAGTCGTGTACCTTGCCACTTTTGACCAGCAGCTCACTACAGTCCATTTTCTCCATGTCCTCACTGATACCTTGTAGTTGCCGCTTTCCAGTGGGCATGAAGTGCTTTCCTTCTTAGGGCTAGATTTTCTTTTTCTTTCTTTTTTTGAGACAGGGTCTCCCTATAGCCCCAGTTGGAACTCATCTTGTACACCAGGCTGGCCTTGAACTCACAGAGGTCCACCTGCCTCTGCTTCCCAAGTGCTGGGATTAAAGGTGTGTGCTCCACCACACCCAGATCAAACTTTTTTTTTTTTTTTTTTTTTTGAGTTATTGATCTCCTGTTGAGTTTTAAAGAGATCTTTAGGGAAAATTTCTGTATGATTGCAGATATTTTCTTAGTGGCACATGTTTTTAACAAAGCCCGATATACCATTTTTCCCCCCTTTTATTCCTGTGTGATTTGTCTAATACAGAGAAGGGAAGACATCTCTGTGTTTTATTCTGTATATTTTATAGGTTACAGTTCGGTTTTGAGCTGAGTTCTGTGTGTGGTGTAAGGAAGGGGCTGAGAGCCTCCGCCGCAGAGGCTCTTCCCTGGGCTCTGCACCTTCACTCACACCTTCCAGCCTCTCACAGGTTCTTTCCTCAAGCCTCACACACACTGAAAATTCACTGTATGCAAGGCAGGCTCACCCCTGGTCTTTAACCTCTCAGTGTATATGCATGCTGACACAGACACACGCATACACACACATACACACACACACGCACACACACACACATGCACACATACACACACACAGAGTTGGTTACCTGAGTGACGCACACATAGCAGAGTTGAGAATGTTAGATTTCCTGGCTTCCTCCCCTTTTCTGCTTCATCTGTTCAAAGTCGACCTCCAGGAATTTTGCCTTTGGAAGACCGTCTTTCTAGGAGGTCTCCAGTTCTTCATTTTTACTTTTAGTCTTTGTTATTTCTCGTATAAACTATAGTGATAGAATGTTGCTGTAACTTCTCTAGCAGGTGACTCTAGGCAGGGTCGTGTCCATTTTGGATTACTCTTATTTTCACATAGCTCGTGTCTCTCTTGGGATGGAGGCCAGACCATTAGCAGCACACATGGGCCCTCTTGCCCTGGCCTCTGCCGTCACCACCTCGCCTATGGCTGGCTGCTTTTCCCCTCGCCCTGTCATCTGTGGTCCTCTCCACTGGGCCTTTGCTGTGCTCTGCCACAAATGTTTCCACCAGCTTTCTTATGTTATGAGTGTTGTGGAAATACGGTCCAGGCCTCATCTTCTAGGGGAGCCTTGCTGGAGACAGGCTCAGGACCTGTCTCCATTGCTTCCTTGTGTCTACCATCCCTGCCACCTATCATTCATCTTGCTGCAGTGTAATTGTTTCCCAGAGTAGATTCAGCCCTGGAGACTGAGTTGTACGAAGGACTGTCTTTCATCTCATTCCCACTCACCATTCTGTCTAGTACAAGAGAAGAACTGTACACGCATTTGAGTGACTAGATTACGAAAGGCTGCTGTGCATCCTGACTCTGAGAAAAGTGGCTCAAAGTAATAGATTTCTTTCTCTTTTAGGCCAGTTTTGTTGCATCTGGAAATAGGACAGATATTTCCTTGGATGATCCAAATTTCTGGCAAAAGTGGGCTAAGAAGGCTGAATTGGACATCGATGCCTTAAATGGGAGGGTAAGACTTCCTGTCCGCGCTCCTGCCCCTGTCCACGCTCCTGCCCCCGTCCGCGCTCCTGCCCCCGTCCACGCTCCTGCCCCCGTCCGCGCCCGTCCGTGCTCCTGCCCCTGTCCGTGCTCCTGCCCCATCTGTGCTCCTTCCCGTCCGTGCTCCTGCCCCTGTCCGTCCGTGCTCCTGCCCCTGTCCGTCCGTGCTCCTGCCCCGTCCATGCTCCTGCCCCCGTCCGTGCTCCTGCCCCTGTCCGTCCGTGCTCCTGCCCCTCCCCGTCCGTGCTCCTGCCCCGTCCATGCTCCTGCCCCCGTCCGTGCTCCTGCCCCTGTCCGTCCGTGCTCCTGCCCCGTCCGTGCTCCTGCCCCGTCTGTGCTCCTTCCCATCCGTGCTCCTTCCCGTCCGTGCTCCTGCCCCTGTCCGTCCGTGCTCCTGCCCCGTCCGTGCTCCTGCCCCGTCTGTGCTCCTTCCCACCCGTGCTCCTTCCCGTCCGTGCTCCTGCCCCTGTCCGTCCGTGCTCCTGCCCCGTCCGTGCTCCTGCCCCGTCTGTGCTCCTTCCCACCCGTGCTCCTTCCCGTCCGTGCTCCTGCCCCTGTCCGTCCGTGCTCCTGCCCCGTCCGTGCTCCTGCCCCGTCTGTGCTCCTTCCCACCCGTGCTCCTTCCCGTCCGTGCTCCTGCCCCTGTCCGTCCGTGCTCCTGCCCCGTCCGTGCTCCTGCCCCGTCTGTGCTCCTTCCCATCCGTGCTCCTTCCCGTCTGTGCTCCTGCCCCTGTCCGTCCGTGCTCCTGCCCCGTCCGTGCTCCTGCCCCGTCTGTGCTCCTTCCCATCCGTGCTCCTTCCCGTCCGTGCTCCTGCCCCTGTCCGTCCGTGCTCCTGCCCCGTCCGTGCTCCTTCCCGTCCGTGCTCCTGCCCCTGTCCATCCGTGCTCCTGCCCTGTCCGTGCTCCTGCCCCTGTCCGTCCATGCTCCTGCCCCCGTCCGTGCTCCTGCCCCTGTCCGTCCGTGCTCCTACCCCGTCCGTGCTCCTGCCCCGTCCATGCTCCTGCCCCCGTCCGTGCTCCTGCCCCTGTCCGTCCGTGCTCCTGCCCCATCTGGCTCAAGGGTTGCTCTGAAGGTTCAAGTGCATTTGCTCTTTTATTAGAACAACCTGGTTATTGACACTCCACGAGTGAGAAAGCAGACCAGGTTGTACAGTGCCGTGAAGGAGGATGAGCTCATGGAGTTCTCCGACTTGGAGAGCGAGTCTGAAGAGAAGCCTTGTGCAAAGCCACGGCGCCCACAGGATAAGTCACAGGGCTACGCCCGGAGTGAGTGTTTCAGAGTGGAGAAGAACCTGCTCGTCTATGGGTACGGTGGACTGATTCTTGAAGTCTGATCTTATTTTACCAACACTAGAATTGCCACTTGTCATAGAAAAAAAAAAATTTGTGTTTAGATCTGCATGTCTTCTCTTTGTGCAGCCAAACAAATGTATCTGTAATGACTTTCTACAGCCCATGGGTCATTTGGTTTATATGACCCAAGTTATGGAGAGAGAGGTTACTGGAAGTTAGGAGTACTAGGAATTATGGCAGATCCAGTTTACTTGCAGATTATTAAAAACTAAGAACAAAGCCCAAGATTGCAAAACCTCTTTTCACTTTACCGTCACATAAACTTTATGACTATAGTAATCTTCAATAGTCTTCATCAATAAAAAAATGACTAAAGGCAGCAAGCGACCTTACTTGTATACCTTTCTTCCCACTCGTCTGAAGCATAAGAGACCATTTGAACTTTGTGAATATGTGAGATTCCTTCTTCCCAAGGCTGTATCCCCATGACAGGACCCACATCTACATGCGTCTCAAGTGGGGTGGTGCCCACACAGCACTTTGAAGAGCAGGGTGCTCAGGAAATACCTGAATCAGTAGATAAGAGTTCCCTCACAGACTGTGGGACTGTAGGCAGATTCCATTAAAATCAAAGCTGCCACCAAAGCATTCTTTCTGCTGATGTGACGATGAACTGCCTGTGGCGGTTTCTCCAGTGGATCCCCATTAGTGCAGAGCAGGGGAAACTCATGTCTGAGGCCTGCAGAGTTCTGCAGCTGGCCCTGCCTGTCCTGCTGGCTCTTCCTCATGGGCAGGCCGAGCCCTGTTCAGACACTCTGCTTCCCCTCCTCTCTTCTCTCTTGCTCTTGTCCTTTCCTTCTCATCTCTTGCCTGTGCATGCGCTCTTCCTCCTGCCTAGGGCCCACACCCCACCCTCAGACATGATGAGCCTTATGTCTGCTCCCCCCACACACCTTCTTTGCACTCTGGCCTGTATTTCTCATCCAGTCTATCATGTCATTTCATGATTTTTGAGTCCCCTCTCTCTGGATGGAGTCCTACTTAGTGGTTTCTTGAGGACAAGGGCTGTTTCTTCAATGTATGTGGCAGTGCCACGGAAACACAGTGCTGCATATGTGTATATGCATGAATGCCAGCAGGATCCCGTCCTGGTTCTCAGCAGCTCTGTCTGTGCTAGTCACCGCTCACAGTAGTAGCTCTCCTGGCTCCATGCACGCATTCTCCCGGCCTCGGCCCTGTGCTGCCTGCTCCTGCTTCCTTGTTTTCAGCCTGATGGTCCTGGTGGTTATGAGTTTTGTTGGAAGTCTCAGGACTGGAGGATGCTAGTACCTCCTGAGTCCAAGAAGAACATTCGGTGTATTTATACTATGTTTTTCAGCCAAGCCCTCCCCTCTTCCCACCATGTCTAGACACTGGGCTAGGGTACTCTCAGACTCTGTGAGCAAGGCATGTATATATAGCCCAAGGTAGGCAAGTGAGAAGAAGAAAGAGTTGTCCATGAGGATACTGTGATGGGCAGCTCGTGGCTCATGGAGCATGGAAGCCCAGCTTGTCCCCCATTCAGGTGTTACCCTCCCACTTCTGAGGCCAGGGGGGAATCACAGAGGGAATCCTGCAGAAAGTATCATGTGCAGTCTGTGGTTTGTGGGTGTCAGGAACCCAGGAGGAAGGGGAAGAAATGAGTGAGTCTAAAGCTTTGGAGGTTAGTGGAGAATATGAAAGAAGTTCACAAGAGCTAGCAAGAACCAAGCTGTGATAAGATATCAGGCCAGGGTATAGACAAGACAGGAGAAAGGATGTTGTCTGCTCTCTGCATAAGAGCTGACCCCCTCAAAGCACTGATCCCAGTTACCACTGAAAGCAGCATTAGGAACTCTGTCTGTCACTATGGGGAAGGCACAGCTCAGGAGGCAACTGCACCCTGCAGCTGTTGGTTATATGGGACCTCAGAGATGAAACAATTTAACACCATAGTAGCCTGGGACTGTGACACCAAAGCAGAGTCAGGGTCAATGCATTGTTCATTTGCACCTGTTCTTAGACCCTTTTCCTGGGAGGACCTGAGAGCTGGTTCAGCATCTTTCCTGGCTTGGAAGTACCACTCCCTGTTGAAAAGGAACCTCAGAGCTTTGCACAGCCCTTCACTAGTTTCCGTGGCATCTCTTGGACGTAGGTTGTGCAGCTGCATTCCTCAGCATTACATCCTTGATTGGTAGTAGTCACAAGCACTGCAAGCCATCTTTCTTTTGGTCTTTTCAAGACAGGGTCTCCCTGTAGCCCCAGCTGTCCTGGAACTCACATTGTAGACCAGGCTGGCCTTGAACTCACAAAGATCCGCCTGCCTCTGCCTCCCAAGTGCTAGGATTAAAGGCTTGTGTCACCACGCCCTGTGCAAGCCAATTCTTATCAAAGGGTGGGACACCATAGATACATATAGACCATAGTTGAAGGAAGCGTAGTATATAATTTCCAGGTCTCCAGGTTGCACCATCTCCTGAAAATGACAGGCACAGCTGCTGACTGCCAAGGAAAGCCGTGTGGGTATTTCAGTGGTCATCCAGGTCTTGGCTTTTTAGAAGCAATGCACTTATGGTTTCCTCTATAAGGCGGTATGTTTCATGCCTATGCCTGCATTGCTTTTCTGTCACTGGAGGTAAAAGCAGGATTTCCCACCACTGGGACTTGGCTGTCAGGTTGGGGCCACATCTGCACTCATGTAGCATCTTTGCTTTCCAGCTGGGGCCGCTGGACAGACATCCTGTCCCATGGACGCTACAAACGTCAGCTCACCGAGCAAGATGTAGAAACCATCTGCAGAACCATCCTGGTCTACTGCCTCAACCACTACAGAGGGGACGAGAATATCAAGAGCTTCATTTGGGACCTGATCACACCCACGGCTGATGGCCAGACTCGAGCACTGCTCAATCATTCTGGTAGGTCTGCCTAGGGTTCTCTGCCCTTATGGGTCACCAAATGCTACCTGAAAGAAGCTTTACACTGTTCTCGCAAAGGGCGGCAGTGTAGACTCTGCATTTTCCCACCTGTCCCTTACAGTATCTGCCTCTGGCACTGTGGCATGCAGTGTAAAAGGCTTCCGTGACAGTGACCCCTATGCTTCTAGGTCTGTCAGCCCCTGTTCCGAGGGGTCGGAAGGGGAAGAAGGTCAAGGCCCAGAGCACACAGCCGGTGGTGCAGGATGCTGACTGGCTGGCCAGCTGCAACCCTGACGCCTTGTTCCAGGAGGACAGCTACAAGAAGCACTTGAAGCACCACTGCAACAAGTAGGTACCGGTAAAGACAGGCTGCTCTGTTCCTTTCTAACACGTGGCCAAGTTACAGGACCGCTGCCATGATTGATCCCAGTGGTGAAGAAGTGCGTAATGAGTGCCATGTTCTCATCATCATCATCCAAACCCAAGTCTTAGTCAACTTCCCCAGTAGGCAGTCTGTGCTCCTGAACAATAGCTTGCCCTTCCCCTACCCTCAGCTTCTGGGAGCCACTGTCCTATTTAACTTGTCCATTGTGGTCTAATTGCCTCATGAGTGGAATCACATGCCATTTGTCCCTTACTTTTGGCTTATTTAATTTAGTGTACTGTTCAAGGCTCATCCATGTTGTCATTAGTGTCAGGATCCTTTTGACAGGTACTATGAAGTATGCCACACTTTGTCTATCCATTTTCCACCTGCCGACACCTGGGTTGTTTCCACCTTCAGTGCTGCTGTGGACGTCGTAGATGACTAGTTTTCAGCTAATATATGATAGATAATTATGGTTCATTTTATAACTCCACCTCCAGCTGACTACTTCCATTAGAGGCACAGGGGAGTTTACATCATACTTTTGCTTTGGTAATATCTCGTCTGGGTCCTACAAGCTTAGAATTATATTCTTTGTGTTCATTTCCAGAAACTCAAATATTTAAAAGATAGGAATTTAAAATTATGTCATTGCTTACAACTCTGTCAACTACGTCTTAAACTGGTATCCAGCCTCATCAGTGTGCCTGTGTCAAAAATACTGCTAAACCAACTGACTGTGCTTGAGGTCTGTGACCTGGGAAAGTTACCAGTAGCAAGACCTCATTTGGATGAAACAAGCATTGTAAATAGACAGTACTTTTCTTTGAACACATGGCAACAATAGTCTGTAATGGCCTATGTTAATTACAGTGTGTGGGGGGGGGGTTGGGCAAACACTTTAACCACTGTCTAGGTCCTGGACCCTTAAGGTTCTTTAATAATTTATTTATTTTTGTGTGTATGAATATATGTGCATAAGTGTACATATGTGTATGAGTATGTGTGTACGTGTTATGATACATGTGAAAATCAGAGATTGACCTTGAGCGTCTTTTTGTTTTGGGTTTTTGGGGGGTTTTTTTGTTTGTTTTAGAGACAGAATCTCACTGTTCAGCACCAGCTGGCCTGAACTCACTATGTGGACCATGGTGCCCTGGAAGTCACAGAAATCCACCTGCCTCAACCTCCCTGGTTCTGGGATTGAAGGCATGTGCCACCACACCCCTCCTGTCATTCTTTGGGTGCTGCCCATAATTTTGTATGTTTGCGTGTGTGTGTGTGTGTGTGTGTGTGTGTGTGTGTGTGTGTGTATTAGATATATAATCTTATTAGCTTGGGGCTTGCTGATTCAGCTAGGCTGGCTGGACCACTGGGCCCCAGGGCCTTCCTGCCTTCCCCGCACTGCTAGATGACAAGTGCATGCCCCCATACCCAGTTTTCTTTTTTTACGTAAGTTCTGGGGATCAAACTCAGGCCTTTCTGCTTGTCAGGCAAGCAGTTTACTAACTGAGCTTTGTCTCCTGCACTGTACTTCTTCAGATAGGGAGGGTCTTATTGTTGCTGCTCTCCAGTCCTGGGCTCAGCGTAGCTGGGACTGCAGGCACACAGCACTGTGCTTGATAGCTGTTCTGTTTCATCATCACTCAGCTAACAAAGCATCCAGCTGAGCAACTTAGCTAAGTTCTTTCTGTCAGGAGCAGGGCAGGTTTGGGTGGTACCCTTCTTCACCCCTTCAAACTCTTGCCTGTCTCACCACAGAGCTCTGCCTTCTCCCCTGAGGTTCCTGAACCGTTCCCAAAGGTCTTCCAGACCATTACCTCAATCCATCTGGTGTGTTTGAAACTTGTTACTGCTGTGGCGTGGTGTTTCTTGCTAAAACTGTAGCCTGATCATAGCTATGAGAAAACTTCTGTGTCTTTGTGGTTTATTTTGACTTTGGGTCAGTAGCCTTCTGAGTTCTGGATTCAGACAAAGGAAGTGAAGTGGTTTACTGTGGGAACAATGGCTCCTGTTCCCGGATGTCAGTGTGGCTGTGTGGTTTTCACTTGTATTCTCCTGTCAGTAACAGCCTTCCATAGGGAGCCCTTCCTAATTAGTACACAAGATATTGGGGCTCTTTGTATCTTTCCATTCGGTCTCAGAGGACAGGTGATGCCTTCCAGCTCATCTCTGAGGTGGAGTAAGTGTTCCATTGGCCTTTTCTAGTGGACCATCCCTGAGATTAGATCTTGTCAGACGTGATGGAGTACTGCGTTATGGGGGAACATGAGAACCAGTTGGGAGACATTCTAGAAAAAGTAACTGACCACTCATCTTCACAAGCTTGACGACCAAAACAGGATGAAAGGAGCTTGGGGAAGTTACTGAGTATTGTGTGTGGACCTGGGGTTGATTGGGAAGCAGCCACTAATGGACAACCAGAGGTGTGTGAGCATAGCGTGAGGTTTGTCACCAGTATTGACTGTACAGAGTGCAGACTCGTTGAGATCAGGGGCTAATGTTTTGGCCATCCTTTCTCCTGATTTTCTCTCTGAAAAAAAGACGTTCACAGTTAGTTCATAGAAGCCTCCATGTAGCTAAAACTGCCCTGAAGTGGAAGTCGCTGTCCTCTACTAAAAGGAAGAGAAACCATCAGGCTCCCTGGCCATGAGTCAGACTTGTTGTGAAAAGCAAAGAATCCAGCCACAGGTAGAGGGGATTTCCTTTGGAACTACCCTTCTGAGCTTCCTGTGTAAGAAGACACTGGCCTACAGATTCTTTAATCAGAGGGAAAACACAGTGCTGGCCACACTGTCAATTTTCCTCCATTAGTTCAGTGTGGCAAAGTCAGTGTTTGAGCTTGTGAGTTAACAAGAGAACGGAAATGTGAAAAGTAAAAAGCCATTTCCAAAATGATTGCTTACCTTGGCATATATTTGAATATTTTCAGTCTCACAGCACATCCAAAACCCATGTTGGCCAGGAATGGACTTGTGGGTAGATGGCTCGCAGCATGTCTGTTGATGCCTGGTCAATAATAGTCTGTTTTGGTAAAGCTGCCCCTAGTTGTCATCTTGGAGACAGTCTGATAATATAGCATCATGAGGCCTGGTTCTGAGTGCCCATGCTCAAGGTTTCTCTGTGACCTTGGCTTTGTGACTCGTCTTCTGTTACCATCAGTGTTCATACTTGCAGCGTGGAAAGCAGAATTTGCCCCCATCATCACAGGGCTGTTGGGAAGACCAGGAGAGCCAGTATACATACGTAAGACATACTGGCACAAGGGGTTATGCAAGTATGTGACAGGCTGGCTCATCCTGGGAAACAGCCCTGGAAGGATTGACCCTTGCCAAGAAGTCACCTTCAGGTGCTGAATGCACGGTATGGCCTATTTAGCCGGGGACTAGGTTCAGAGTAGAAAGATGACCTGTGGTATACGCCAGTTGAGTTTTATTGAGAGAATTGTGTTTTAGCATTGAGGAAATCGAAGCAGGATTAAAAATCTGGTGTCTGGGTAATGCCAAAGGTTTTTTTAAACTGATTCATTGAAAACAAGTGTCAATGAGTTAGACACATTTTAATCTTGTAGTGTTTATTATCTTTAAACCACAACTTAGGCCCCCTGATAATTCAAGTTAGAAGTAGTGGGAATGCTTAATATTCCGAGTAGAATGAGGGCCCACCTCCTACCCATCCCCGTCACCATCTTCCTTTCTCAGAAGCAAAGTTGTATAATCTGAAAAACCTGACATTCCATATTGAGGGTTTATTGTAAGGTAGTAAAACCAGATTTTATATCTCGTTTATTCCTACAACTTCTGATGTGCTTCCAAAAATGGTATTAAGGCAGCAGCTGAGGAAATTTTATGAGATAATGAAGCAGAACAGTTACTGAAAGCCATCTGCTCAGTTGTTTACAAACTTGCTTCAATACTTCGGAGGCAGTGGTAGGGTACGTGTCTAAACTTCACAAGCTGCACTAGGTAGAACTAAATGAAGTGCGCCTGGGCTGGGCTGAGCCCGCTCCCTCTCTGTGCAGCATGAGCGGTTGCCAGGCAGGCCTGTTGGAAGCCAGCAGAAAGCACCACACAGAGGTGATTATGTGCCACCATCTGTCACGCTTCAAGCCTACCATACAGCATGGCTAATCAGCCTTGGCAGGATGATGGATGAACAGCAGCAGCTGCCAAAAGCCACTGTTGGCAAACAGTACTGAAGTTAAGAACTTTTCCCCCCTCTGTCTTCCTCTCCAGGGTCCTGCTGCGTGTCCGCATGCTGTACTACCTAAGACAAGAAGTGATAGGAGACCAGGCAGATAAGATCCTCGAGGGTGCCGACTCAAGGTTGGTGCAAGCGTACCTTTGCTCTGACCCTCCACAAGTTGGGTAACTTCGTAGGCTGTGTTAAGAACCTTCACAAACCATTAGTGAGTCACCGCCCTCTTTTGGGTCTTGACTGCAAGTTCTTGTCCTCTGGCCTTGGGGGTGGGATAAGAATACGGACAGAGCTGTTGTTGGTGTGTGTTTATATATAAAACAGGGTGAACTTTAATGGCTGATATACTGAGGTGACCTTTAAAACAGGATACCATGAGATCAGGCTCATTTCTGGCTGGGGTAGAGGGCTTCTGACCCTTTCTTTCACCTTTGCTCGTTCCTCCCCAGCATGTTTAGATATTTATGGTGGGAGAGAGGGCACATGAACATGTGTGCCATGTTCACTACTTGAGATTAGAGTTTGTCTAAATACTAGTGTTTCTTTAAATGTTGCTTAAATGGCTCTTCCTAGTGACGTAGATGTGTGGATCCCTGAGCCTTTCCATGCTGAAGTTCCTGCAGATTGGTGGGATAAGGAAGCAGACAAGTCCCTCTTAATTGGAGTCTTCAAACATGGTGAGGGATGGTTCTGTTCGAGTGCATCTTGACTGTGTGGCTTTGTCTTTATTTAGAACCCCTTGCATACTCTTTTCCCAAGTCATAATATTAATGAGGACAGTTCCAAAGGACTCTTGGCATCTACCATTTTTCTGTACTAAAAATCTAATATGAACTGTAAATATCAGATGCTGTTTTTGAATGTTTGTTGAGTATTTGAGAAGAAAACATTTCTTTCTTGGCTGTAAACAGAAACCAAACCATATTTGTTTTAATAATAGCCAAGTTGTACTATATAGCTTTCCCTAAACTTTGCTTCCAGAACTGCTCCCTCGCTGACTCTGCCAGCCAGTGTCAGAGTGGACGGTGGGCTTAACCTCTGCTATTAATCTGTACAAGTGCCTCCTGGGCTTTGTTCCAAGCAATATTTCACAAATGTCAGTGCTGAGGACTCGCCGCTCCCCGGAGTGGGATGCAGCCTTGTTAACTTTGAAAGGCTGGGGATGCAGAACTGGCATGATATATACAGTGAGCGATTCCTGATTATAATCCCAATTCTCTGGAGGTCGAGGAGGTATTCTCAGCAGCCCAGCCTGACTAAAGGGGAGAATGATGGCTTATAAAACCTTTCATGATTACAGTTTGGCTTGCGGCTCTACAGCAGTTAGGAGCGGTGTGTTGTAGTACACATCCTAATTGAATTGTGCTGCTCTGCCTATGGACTGCAGCCGTGTTTTGTGAGCTCAGCCTCAAAATCATTTTCCCGCAGTGCACTGTTGGGATCTGCCATTTTCCATCTAGTCAACTTGGGCAGTCAAAAAGCAAATTGCAGTTTGAAAACCATAGAGGGAACAGTGTCATCTTACTGACATGCATCATCCTAAACCTAATAAGACAGGTTCGCTGGCCTTATGTATATGGGGATTTTTCAGCCAGCCTTGCGAGTTCCTGTAGGACCGAAGCTATTCAAGGAAGATGGGGGTAGACTTGCAGTACCCCTGCAGAGGTCATAAAGAAACATTATGAAGCCTTTTAAATGTCAAGCAAAATTAGATCTTGGACAAAAATAGGGTCAGAAATCCTCCCCGGCACCCTACAGTTACTCTGAACCTTTTTCCTGTTTGTATTTATGGTCATCATAACAGATCTCTGAAGTATAAGTTGGCCCCCAAAAGCTTCTCTAGGATGGACATTTCTCTAGAAAGCGCTACTAAAAGGAAGTCTGTTTAGTTTAACACAGATGATAATCTTTGCTGAGAATCAAACTGGCTGTGTTGTGGTGGGGCTGCGATTTTGACAGTGATGAGGCCTTCCTTTGTTTCTGTGTGTGTCCTCCATGTGCTGGTCGGCGTGGCCCAGGCTATGAGAAGTACAATTCCATGCGAGCTGACCCCGCACTGTGCTTTCTGGAACGGGTTGGCATGCCCGATGCCAAGGCCATTGCTGCTGAGCAAAGAGGAACAGACATGCTAGCAGATGGCGGTGACGGGTAAGAAGGACATTTTAAAATTTAATAAACTGTATGTCAGCATCACAGCTATTGGCAGGGTTCAATTCTTAGGCTGCACTGTGCAGTCCTATTATGTCTGGCTTGAAGTTGATGTTTACCCCTATATTTTATCTGTATATCACAAAGATTGTTATAAACAAAGTTTATTATCTAGATAGTCTGAAACTTGCCTTTTCCCAGTGGTCTCCGTGGTACCATCCCTGTCCTGTGACAGCAGCATGTTTTTAAATACTGATAGAGTCCTTTTTGATATTAGATCCAGAATTAAAAGTAGCATTAGCATAGATTGTTACTCTTTTCCCACCTCCCTCTTACTTGACAGTGTGATTTTAAATGTTTGCTTTTTAAACCACAGGGGAGAATTTGATAGAGAAGATGAAGATCCAGAATATAAACCAACCAGAACGCCATTCAAAGATGAAATAGATGTAAGAACCTGAGTAATTGGCTTTTACAGTGCCAGTAAAATATTATATGCCCGTATACGACTTATTAAACTTTATAGATAATGGCCTTTTCATTAAGAAATAAAAGAAAATGGAACTCCAGGTTAAAGTCGCTCTATTTCTTGCATTGCTTTCAAGGAATTTGCCAATTCTCCCCCGGAGGACAAGGAAGAGTCTATGGAAATGGACACCGCAGGTAAGGACGCAGAAGAGCTCGTGAGCTAGACCCGAGAGCTGGCGGCCCCTGTCAGCCGGGCTCTGTGCCATAGTGTGATCATGCTATCTTTAAGTGTTATTTCTTCCACACTGACCCTTCCCTTAGGAATAATCTTTATTCTTATTTATAGTTTTTATTACATTAACTTTCTTTCATAGAACTTTTTTGATTAAGATAATTGATCTACTTATAATCACAGTGCCTAGTGAAAATTTTTTTTTAAATACTCATATTTATTAGGAGAAGGGCATTTGTTTTTAATCTGAAATATTGCCAGTTTGTTTAGTGTATTGACCTTCTACCAAATGTAAAATCATTAGACAACAATTATCTGACTGTTGTGTTAGTGGTTTTCATTGTAAGGACATTATAGGGGATACCCGTTTTCTTTATGTAAGACTGACAAAATTTTTCCCCTCCCACTAAGGAGTAAAAGCAAATAGTTTTTAAATTTCCTACTGCTCTTACCCCTTGTTTATATTTTAAGAGCTGAGGGTACCAGGATGGCCCTTGCCACCCTGTCATTTGAATGCTAATGAGTCAGCTTTTTTTGTTGGAACGTCCTCTGTGTTGTGAGACTGCAGGACACATTTCAAAACTCTCTTTCCCACTTCCCCAGGCAAGCACAGCGAGAGCAATGCTGAGCTAGGCCAACTTTACTGGCCCAACACTTCAACCCTGACTACGCGTCTGCGCCGGCTCATTACTGCCTATCAACGCAGCTATAAAAGGCAACAAATGAGGCAAGAGGCCCTAATGAAGACCGACCGGCGCAGACGGCGGCCTCGGGAGGAAGTGAGAGCGCTGGAGGCGGAAAGGGAAGCTATTATATCTGAGAAAAGGCAAAAGTGAGTTCTCCAGCTTTCCCGCAGCTCCATGTGCATCCCCTTCTCCCTGCTCTGCCAGACCCAGGAGCAGCAGTAGTCCCGTGAGACGGTTGCCAGCGGAGGAAAGCGTGCTGCCTCGAACACTTCTGTCCCTCAACCCCAAATAAGTACCAGATGCAGGGTCCAGGGAGCAGAGGAAACCAAAGAGTGGCCTCTACGCCCATTTCCTCGAGTGTGATGGGAACCCATGTCATATTTCTCACAGGTGGACAAGAAGAGAAGAGGCCGACTTTTACCGTGTGGTATCCACCTTCGGGGTTATTTTTGACCCTGTGAAACAGCAGTTTGACTGGAACCAATTCCGAGCCTTTGCCAGACTTGACAAAAAGTCTGATGAGAGTTTGGAGAAATACTTCAGCTGCTTTGTGGCCATGTGCAGACGGGTGTGTCGAATGCCTGCCAAGCCTGACGATGGTAGGTACATGATTAGCCACACTGTGTGCTAGGCAGCCAGGCCTTAGAGATAACATGCATGTAGGTTAGGGAGCTTGGGGCCTGCTCTGGTAACCGCTATGCTTCATGTTACAGAGCCACCTGACCTCGCCTCATTCATAGAGCCCATCACAGAGGAGCGAGCATCCAGGACTCTGTACCGCATTGAACTCCTGCGGAAGATCCGCGAGCAGGTCCTGCATCACCCACAGCTGGGCGACAGGCTGAAGCTCTGCCAGCCCAGCCTGGACCTCCCTGAGTGGTGGGAGTGTGGACGGCATGACAGAGACCTGCTGGTGGGCGCTGCTAAGCATGGGGTCAGTCGGACAGACTACCACATCCTCAATGACCCTGAGTTGTCTTTCTTAGATGCACATAAAAGCTTTGCTCAGAACCGTGGAGCCAGTACGGTCTCTTCTTTGAGTGCTCTGGCCATGGGCTTTGGCCAGACTCCACCAGTCATTTCCTCTGCTCATGCTCAGGATGAGAAGGTAATGGAACAGGCAGAAGGCAAGGTAGAGGGATCTGAACACTCACCCATCAAAGAGCAGTCCAATGGGAAAGAAGAGGACGATGTTGACAGTGGAGCCAAGGACAGCAAGCAGGAATGTGAAGCTGAGGCCAGTTCTGTGAAGAGTGAGCTCAAAGGGGCAGAGGGTAGTGCAGAGCCTGGGTCCAAGTCTGTTTCAGAGAAAGGCTCCGAAGAGGACGAGGAAGAAAAGCTGGAGGATGATGATAAGTCAGAGGAGTCATCCCAGCCCGAAGGTAACTACACCTGGCTCCTCCACTGTCCTTCTGCCATAGTAACTTACTGTGGGACACAGTCTTCATGTGATACCACAAGCATGCCATTTATTTCTTTCTTTAAGAGTAACTAATGGCCACGTATAGTATCACACACCTTTGACCCCAACAGTTGGATGGCAGAGGCAGGCAGATCCCTTGTGAGTTTGAGGCAAGTTCCAGGCTAGCCAGGGCTACATAATGAGACACTTTTTTTTTAAGGACAGTAATTAATATACAATTTCTTCTGTGGATTTCTGGTATGGTTCCATGTGATTTGCTCTCATACATCTGTAAATAGGATTTCAAACAGTATAATTCTAAGAGGAGCTTTGTACACATTAGCGACCTCTACTTTCAGGATCAGCTCCTAGTCCCATGTGCTGAGAATTCCTGTTAATTTGAACAAATGAATGAGAGGGAAAGAGTCATTCGCTGAGAAAATATTAATTGTTTTAAAATAAATGACTAATTTATTTTATTTCAGAAGACAGGATGTCAGTAGAACCTGAAAATAACCCATTTTCCATGTCACAGACTACACAGAGTAGAAGGCCCTACACTGCACTGTGCTACTGTCGTGGGAGCCTCTCAACAGCTGGCCCCTTAACCTAGTCCTGTCCAGAAGCCGAGCCTCTTGGATCAAAAATACCGTTAGGCTTCAGCATCTCCAAGATTTACTTGGCTAAGCCAGGTGTGGGCACATGTCCATAATTTCAGCATGTGGGGTAAGGACAGGAGGACTACACGAGACTCCTTCCCTCCTCACACAGTGTTTGATGGCCACTGTTTACCAAGATGGGAGTGCTATCTACAGTAGTGGGCCGTTGCAAATTTAGACAACAAACACTGGAAAATAACCCAATACCATCTAGATTGTATGGTGGATAGCAGTAAAACAGAGCCGGTTGGTGTAGGTCTTTGCAGTCATGCAGTCTCTACACTTTGCTTCCCTAGACTCTGAGTGTGATGCACATTAACTCCTTTCTCAGCAGGAGCTGTCTCTAGAAGGAAGAATTTCGATGAAGAGAGCAATGCTTCCTTGAGTACTGCTAGGGATGAAACTCGAGATGGCTTCTACATGGAAGATGGAGAGCCTTCTGTCGCTCAGCTGCTCCATGAAAGAACGTTTGCCTTCTCCTTTTGGCCCAAGGTTGGCAGGCTTTTGTTATTGTGATAGCTTTGTTGACCAAAAAAGAGAGCAAGGAGAAAACTCTTTGTCTAGATTGATTTTTTTTTTTTTCAAGTAGTACTGGCACAGCACATGAAGCCTGCAGAATTTTCTTAATGTTTTTTTAAAGAATGATCAGGAAGAACCCAAACAAAAAATATTTAGAATTCCTTTGTAATAAGAAAGATGGCATGATAGAAAGACAATAGTAAATAAGTAGTAAATAAATAAATAATAGTAATAAATAGTAAGTAAATGTTGATACCCTTCACTCTTTAGGGCTTTGTAGACAGTCACCCCTGTTGTCTGATAGAGTCTCTGGGTTATTGTTTCAATGGCTGTGCCTTTTGATAAAATTGTTAAAAATGTGAACATTTGAAACCATGTTTTTAACTTTAAAAATCTTTCTTAATAACATACTTGGAAACCTCCTGAGAGGGTGGTTGGTGGACCTGTTTGCTCTGGTGTACTGGGACATCATTCCAGATGGAGTCATCCATATCCCAAGGAAGAGGGAAATGGCTCTTTTGTTAAGTAGCATAATTCTGTAAAATTTTCTTCCTGCCATTTGAGTCTGTTTCTTGAGGGTGGGAAGCAATCATCTAAACACCATGACATAAAATGGGCTTGAAGTGACTCATTCCAGGCCAGTCTTGGTGGTGGCGATGTGGCTTAAGAAACTGGTGACATTTTTGACTGAAGAGTGTGCTGTCAAAGAGATAGTTTTCCCCCTCTCTGTGTCCCCTTGGTTCCCAGTTATGCTAATCTCCCACATTGAGTATAGAGGGGAGTTTCTAATCAGTCAAAGGTTTATAGTCACAGGCACTGTTAATCTGTGGAAAGTTGGTCTAAGGAGCTGTAATTAGAAAATTTTAATGTGCACGCTTCAATGAAATTTGGAGCGATAATAGGTAGGGAATGCAGATTGACATTCATTAGGTGTTCCTAGGTTAGTGCCCACTTCATAATGCTGAACTTTATTAATAGTGACGCTAATGATGTCCCCCTTCCTGGGACACACTACACCCTCCCTGTGGATCTGAAGGACCCGAGCTGAGATGCTAAGTACAGGGCTCCATTGTCACCACTGAGGTGCACCAACGGTTCTTGAAGCCTGAATGAGTGTTATTCTTAAATTTTTAGGTGTTGTTCAATTAGTGTTTTCTGTTTTATATAGGTCAGGATACATAATTGAGAATAGTAATTTTTCTTTATTTGACCCAGCTAGAACCTTCCATGAGGGCAAGGCCATTTTGACAGACTTTGTTGTTTCACTTTCTCATTTGGCTATTTTACCCCCAATAATTGACCTTTTAAACGTTTTGAGCTCTTTAGCATCTTGATGGATACATTTACCTAGTAATTTTAAATAGGTCTTTGTTAGAAATTTCCTGTGCCTCTTCCCCCTTTAGGACCGAGTAATGATAAACCGATTAGACAACATCTGTGAAGCTGTGCTGAAAGGCAAATGGCCAGTAAATCGGCGCCAGATGTTTGATTTCCAGGGCCTGGTCCCTGGTTACACGCCCTCCACCATGGACAGTCCTCTACAGAAGAGGAGCTTTACTGAGCTCTCCATGGTCAGCCAAGCCAGCATTAGTGGGAGTGAGGATGTCACCACTTCTCCTCAGTTGTCCAAGGTAAGCCGTAGCAGTTTGCTTGAGCAGTTCGAAGGAAGTCTTTCTGACTCTTAGCAAGGTTTCAGAGCCTAGTCCTACTTGGCTTTATCTGATTATCTGGGTTGCCTATACTAGCCTCAAACTCCTGGGCTCAAGTGACCTTTCTGCCCCAGCCTCCTGATTTGCTGGGATCACAGGCACACGACTGACTACTGGGATGTCCAAATAAGATGGCTGCTATTTCTCTAGCTCTGCCCTCCAGGAAATGTTTAGTTCCTTGAGTGTCTTTATTATAACTATTCTGTTGGACTTTTTCAATAGGAAGATGCCCTCAACTTGTCTGTCCCTCGCCAGCGACGACGGAGGAGGCGAAAAGTTGAAATAGAGGCCGAAAGAGCTGCCAAGAGGCGAAATCTCATGGAGATGGTTGCCCAGCTGCGAGAGTCTCAGGTGGTCTCAGAAAATGGACAAGAAAAAGTTGTGGATTTATCAAAGGCCTCAAGAGAGGCAACAAGTTCTACCTCAAATTTTTCATCTCTTACTTCAAAGTTTATCTTGCCTAATGTCTCAGCACCAGTGTCTGATGCCTTTAAGACTCAAATGGAACTGCTCCAAGCGGGCCTTTCACGCACCCCCACAAGGCATCTACTCAATGGCTCCCTGGTAGATGGAGAGCCTCCCATGAAGAGGAGACGGGGCAGGAGGAAAAACGTGGAGGGCCTCGACCTGCTTTTCATGAGCCACAAGAGGACGGCATTGAGTGCAGTAAGTTGGGGAGTTACTCCCCTGCGTGTTCCCACAATGGGGCTCTGGACTGACCCCATTCCTCTCAGCAGCATCGTAGCAAAGCTGGCTTCTATCACCAGAGAAACACAATGATCAGAGTTATGGTTCTGAGCCAGAAAATCATGTTGATCTCTGATACAGATCACTCAATCCAAACCAAAGGCAGCATGAGGATTTATTCTAATTCTGATGTATTGATTACTCTTGGTGGCACACACATTTAATCCCAGCACTTGGGTGGCAGAGGCAGGCAGACCTCTGTGAGTTCAAGGCCAACCTAGTATACAGAGCAAACTTCAGGCCAGTTGGGACTAAAGGGAGAGAGACCCTGTCTCAAAAAAGAACGCCAAACAAAACATTGTTGTCTCTCAATTCTGAAGGTGGAAAAGTTTCTGCTTTTAGAAATAATTGATGTTTGGGGCCTGGCATCAGTTCGAATAGCGTAAATGTTTAGCTTCAGACCGCAGGCCAAATGTGACTTTGAATGCTCCCACCTCCATAGCTAGTTGTTAGAAATATGAGATTCATCTTTACTAGTGGGGGGGGCGTCAATGGATTTTTAAGTCAGAGGAAATAATACAGCATAATAAAAAAATTTCCCGGGGCTGGAGAGATGGCCTAGTGGTTAAGAGCGCCGACCGCTCTTGCAGAGGGCCCAGGTTCGATCCCCAGAATCCACAGTGGCGGCTGAGAACCGCCTGTAACTCCAATTTCAGGAGAACTCCAGTTCCAGGGGAATCCGACACCCTCTTCTGACCTCCGAGGCATTGCACGACACAGGTGTACAAACCTGCATGCAGACAGTACGTTCATACACATAAAAAAAATAAAATTAAAAAAAAAATCTTTAAAAAAATTTCCCTGAACTGCCTCAACCACATCCTCCCAAAATATGACCTCTTATTTATTATTCTCTGATGGCAAAGATTTTGCCCAAAGAACTCCATTTCATGTGCTCTCTCCTGGCGGGGTTAAGTGCTTTATATACTCAGTTATTAACTCAAAACTAATGTGTAGTGCTACACTGGGCTTGGCCACCACAAACCTTTCCATGGGCCATAGGCAGATTTGGAAATGCTGTAATTTCAGATTAAGAGAAAACAACAGGTGCTTTCAACCATTATTTTCTCTTTGCATCTACCTTACTATCCCCAGCCCTATTTATTTAGGCATGGTTTTATTTACTGCGTAGCCCTGGCTGGCCTGGTACTTGGCTGTGTAAACCAGGCTGGTTTTGAACGCACAGAGATCCATCTGCCTCTGCCTCTGCCTCTACCTCCCAGGTGCTGGGATTAAAGGCTTGCGCCACCACTCTCAGCCCCACTTTTCTGTCTCTTGAGCCTATGGAGAAGGCATTAAAAGGTTGGGAAATGACAACTAACCTTCATTGGTGGGAGGGAGAACAGAAGTATCCACTCTGGCGAAGAGTTAATAACTTTAGTTGATTGTTAATGCAGGGACATAATGTGGTTGTAGGGCTGTTTTCAGACTCTTAGACAAATTCAGACTGTAGCGAGTTAGCTTGACATGGCACCTGTTCCACAAGTTAGCATGCATTTCTAGGGTCCTTGCATCAGACAATAGTTGTACCTCCAGTGTCTTAGCCTTTGGAAAACTGCCCTAGCTAGCACCTTGATAGATTTTTGTTAGCTAAAGCATCTTCTCTCCATAAATATCAGCAAATTGGAGAGTTTGTCTAGCTTGACATTTCTTTGCATTTTCTGCCATATTTAGGGTTTGCATAACTAGGCATACTTATCTGTGGACAGAGTATTAGGAATAATTAGTTCAACTCGGGTTATTGTCCAATAGCAAGGGTAAATCTTAAACTTGAAGCTGACTGGATTCATTTTACTTGTTTTAAGCCATCAGCAAGAATTGATGATTTTTTTTTCTTTTGGTAAAGTTACATTTAATAAGCCAGTTCAAATCTACGAGAACATTTATTAAATGTTAGAGAATGTATATAAGGACTTAGAAAACCCTGTTAGATATTGTACATTGGAGATCTTCTAATTACAGAGGTTGATATGCATGCAGATAAATCAAGACAGTGCTGAGTGGGGCAGAGGTGAGAGCAGAAGCAGTGTGGAGCAGCGCACGCTCCAGAGGCTCTGCTGCACTGCACAGCCACCACAAAGGGCCAAGCCGTCAGTGGCATCACCAAAGCTGTGTTTTCTGTGCCAGGCACAGAGATTCAAAGAGCAAAGGCCTGATGTACCAGGGCTTGCATGAGATAAGTCAGTATTTGGGGTGAGATGACAGAAAATAGTTTGAGTAGCTCCCGTCAGAACATCCCAAATCCAAAGCCTTTAAACTTCTTGGCACCAACATAACATAGGAACTCGAAAGGTCACAGTGAGATAGAGCTTCAGGACTGGCAAGATGGCTCCATGGGTAAAGGCACTTGCCATGAAAGCCTGGTGATCTCAGTTAGATTCCCAAAACTCATGTGAATAAAGGTAGAGGGAGAGAGCTTGAGCCCACAGAGTTGTCCTCTGCATCCTTCCGTGTGTCATGGCATGCACACAAAAATAAATTTAAAAAAATTTAAATATAGCTGCATTAAAAATACTGCATAAAATTTGCTTCAATGCTATGTGGTAAAGAGGTATATATTATAAAACATGAGTTCATATTTAGTCTTAAGACCCAGCCCAACATGTCTGACAGTGTATGTGTATATATATATATGTATCCCTATATATATATATATATATATATATATATATATATATATAAATCCCAAAATCAAAAAAATACAAAACATATCCTGGTTCTAAGAATTTTGTGTGGGACCCAACTTCAGTGATGTATTCTAGTTAGTGTATGTGCTGAGACTGAGGCATGCCTCAGTGTTCTCTGAGCTCAAAGGCTTGGAGTGGAGGAAGGAGGTTGGAGAACTCGTGAGGGAGTTTCCCTGAAGGCGGTTATTTGTCAACACATTGTGGAGATCTTGTTGGAACAGAGGGATGGAGGCAGCAGAGTACCTCTCATGTCTGGTTCCCTGAAAGTCTTGCTGGTAAATTCGGTGAGGAAATAAAGCAGATGTGGATGTGGAGCTAAGATAGCATACAGAGCGTGGAAGGCCTTGAGTCTCGTGCTCAAGAAGGAAGGCTGTTCTGAGACAGTAGGGAGGTAGTTACTAAAGTAAGTGAAGTGGGGGAGTGGTTGCATGTCAGCATTTGAACCGGCAGAGCTTGCTGCATTTTAGAAAAGCTCTGTGTGGTGTAGCAGCACGGAGGCTGAACGAGGGTGGGACCTAGAATAAGGAAAGTCGTAATGGTGTTGAAGGTTGAGAGAGCACCACCCAAGGACCAGCGGCTGCTGGTGGCGGAATATTGGTTTCCAGCGTTCCGTGCTTACACAGCACAAAATGTCACTGTCAACGAAATTGTACTGTGCACAGAGAGCTGAGAAGTTAGTTACTTATGAATTGGTGCATGGAATAGTATCCAGGGATCCCCAAAAGGCCATCTCTCACAACCTTCTTGGTCAGACCACACCCTTATGGTGGTCCTTGTGGCTGCATAGCAGTTCAAAACACAGCCTGAGAGATTCTTTTAAATTTCCTGCCTCAGTACTGGTCCTAGCCTGTGTGCAAGTGCCATGTAATTTGAAAGTCATCATAAGATGACATCATTTCAGACAGCTTTTTCCTTATGATGAAAGGTCCCTTGGACCAGGAAAGCATGTTCCTGGCATAGAGCATTCTCAGAATCTTCTCCTGTGACAGTTCACACATTGTCCACTTTCTGCAGGAGGATGCTGAGGTGACCAAAGGTTTTGAAGAAGATCTAGAGACCCCGCCAATAAGAAACATTCCTTCTCCTGGACAGCTGGACCCCGACACACGGATCCCTGTGATAAACCTTGAAGATGGGACGAGGCTCATGGGGGAAGATGCTCCTAAAAACAAGGATTTGGTTGACTGGCTGAAGCTGCATCCTACTTACACTGTTGATATGCCGAGTTACGTACCAGTAAGTATTGCAGAGTCTGGGGTCGGCAGGAGCCTTGCAGAACCCGTCCACTCCTTCCCATCCAAAGGAATCTATAACGGTAGCTGCACCCTCTGCCTTTGGCTTGAAGGTCTCCAGGTTCGTGTGTTTCCAAGTTTTCTGCCGCACCTTCTACTTTGGAGAAACCAGTTACAGTCTGTCCTAATAAAGAACAGCCTCACAGTTTCTTGAAGACGTCTGTTACTTGTTTCCATAGTTTCTTCTCCTACCAGCAGCTGGAGTTCCTCACATAGCCTGTCTGCCATGTGCCTTGACTTTGTGGTGATGGTCTCAGATGAGGCCTGACCATCCCAACATAAAGCTGTTGTCTCCTGAGATTTGACAAGTCAGTTTGGTCCTCCAAGACTATATTAACCACTTCTTAACCAACTAGCCCATTTATTTTTTATTAAACATTAGCCAGAATTTCAAGTAATTTGTTACATAAAATGCTGCCTACCTGGTAACACAAATCTTTTCATTTCTATGCTTTTAATGCTATTAAAACATTTTCTTACTTTTTCCCACTGACTTCAGACTAGTTCACCCCTTGCTCCTAAGAAGGAGCTTCCTTACTACTTCCTTGCTACTAAGAGCTTTCGAGATCTCAGTTGACTCTTTGCATAGGCAAAACCTGGACTTGTCAGATAGAATATCATCTGTGGGTTCGTTTATGTCACTGCCTAGAAATTATTAGTAAGGGTACTACAGGAAGTTTTATTTAAAAAGTCCATGATTTTCTGGGTGTTTGGGTGTAAGCCTCTAATCCCAGCACTTGGGAGGCAGAAGCAGGCAGATCTCTGAGATCAAGGCTGGCCTGGTCTCTGTGAGAGTGAGTTCAGGCCAGTTGTAGGCAGCTGGGGCTACAGCAAGACCATGTCTCAAAAGAAAAGCACAAAACAAGCCAAGCCTGGTGTGGTGGTGCACTCCTTTAATCCCAGCACAGGCAGAGGCAGGAGGATCTCTGTGAGTTCAAGGCCAGCCTGCTTTACATAGCGAGCTCCAGGCCAGCTGGGACTAAAGGGAGACCCTGCCTCAAAAAGACCAAAATAAATAAATAAATAAAATAAATAAATAAATAAATAAATAAATAAATAAATAAAATAAACCATGACTTGTATAAACCTTTGAAGATGTCCCACCCTGCTCCCTGCCCCAACACCATTTTATTCCCTAGTACTGGGCATTGAACCTAGGTGCTCACAAATGCTGCTGCCTAGGTACTCTACCACTGACCTACACCTCCAGCCCTTTACAAAAACCAAGAAAAGATTCTTTGATGGACAGATCAGCCCCGGGGAGATCCTTTCTTAGAAAAGTATAGTTTCTAACAAATGAAAATGATGTTTAAAACTTTGAAATAATTGGAGCTGTTCTTCTAGGCATTTCTGTAAGAAAGAGCCAGGACTAAATACAGTTTTATTAAATGCTTTTTTTCTTTTACAGAAGAATGCAGATGTGCTGTTTTCCTCATTTCAGAAACCGAAACAGAAACGACATAGATGTCGAAACCCTAATAAATTGGATATAAACACTTTGACAGGCGAAGAAAGGGTTCCCGTTGTTAATAAACGAAATGGGAAGAAGGTAAATGTTGGAAAAGGGAATTTATCTCTGTAAGATTTCTTATCCCAGGAAGAAGCATTTTCCTGTGCTGTTAAGGAAAAAGAATCCCATTCTTCTAGAATCTGTGTGTGTGTGTGTGTGTGTGTGTGTGTGTGTGTGTGTGTATCTGGGGGAGGTGAGGGGAGCTGGGAAGAAGCCTTTGCTCTTCAGGTGGTCAACAAACACTTGTCCCTAGATGGGCGGAGCCATGGCCCCTCCAATGAAGGATCTACCCAGGTGGCTGGAAGAGAATCCTGAATTCGCAGTCGCTCCAGACTGGACTGATATAGTTAAACAGTCTGTAAGTACAAACTCTACATTTCTATCAAGAAAGACTCATGAAAAACTGTTCCTGAGTTTTTATTTTTCTGTTGGCCATTAATTATTCAGTTATAACTTTTTCTTAGCTTAAAAGAATTATCATAATGCATCATTCTCATATGTCATCAATACATCATCACTTCTTCCACAATACATCATTACTCTGAAGTGAACTGATTCATCAGCTCTGATTTAAAGGGGCTAGTGTAGACGTAGACACTTCACATGGAGGGGGACTTGTTCCAGGTGAGCCCATTCAACAGCATGTGTCTGACGGCGTTTGTGCTGGTTGAGACCATTAGGGTGACCAGTTTTGATTTCCAGTTTTAAAATAAATATAGCAATTCTGCATAAGATTTTTTTTCATTATTAGTTTCTTTTAAGACAAATTAATGATATGTTGATTGTTTTTAAATTATACAGTAAAATTGACTGGTGTAGAGTTCTGTCAGTTGCCACACAGCTATAGTTTTATGAACTGCCACCACAGTGAATAGTTTTCTAACCTTCCACCTAGGGTTCTTATACTACCAACCCTGCCTCCATATCCCTGACTGCTGCTGACCTGTTCTCTGTCCCTGCAGTTTTGTCTTTTGGAGCCTCTTATATATGGAAGTGGGAACCATGTAACCCGAGATGTCGACTTTGACTGAGTGTATCGCTCACCCAGGGCGATGCGCCTGTCAGGAATCTGCCCCTCCTCTTCGCTGAGCCATTCACTTGCAGGGCTACTGCATATTGGTCCATCACCCTCGGAAAGACCTTATGTTTTTTTCCAGGTTTTTCAAATTAAGCATAAAGCTGCTGTAAACATTCAAGTTTTGGTATTAAACACTTCTCATTTCTCCAGGATACATACTAACATGTAATTTTAATGAATTAAAATTTCCACATTTTAATTTTTAGTATTCTTACCTATGTTTGAAATATCCAGAACACATGGAGTGTATGAATATCTTGTAACATATACAACTCTTTCATTATACTATTTTATTTGTTTATTTTGTTTTTTTTTAATTTTTTTTTATTAATTTTTTTTTATTTCTGTATGTGTATGAATGTACTGTCTGCATGCAAGTCTGTGCACCCGTGTCGTGCAATGCCGCGGAGGTCAGAAGAAGGTGTCGGATTCCCCTGGAACTGGAGTTCTCCTGGAATTGGAGTTTCAGACGGCTCTCGGCCGCCATGTGGGTGCTGGGGATCGAACCCGGGTCCTCTGCAAGAGCAGTCGGCGCTCTTAACTGCTAGGCCATCTCTCCAGCCCCTATTTTGGTTTTTTTTTAGAGACAGAGTCTCCCTGTAGCCCCAGCTGTCCTGGAACTCACTCTATAGACCAGGCTGGCCTTGAACTCACAAAGATCCGCCTGCCTCTGCCTCCCGAGTGTTAGGATTAAAGGTGTGTGCTACCACGCCCAGCTCATTATACTATTTTATAGTTTTTCTTCAATATATAACCATTTTTAAATTGACAGGCTTTTGACAATTAACTGACACATGTAAATGATCTGTGTTCAAGGTGTATGGCACGCATACGCACATCATGTACTGATTACCCCAATCATCGGCTACTTTCTGATGTGCTATTCCTTAAGTTAATTATGGATACAGTCAACTTGGCATTTATCTCTGTGGTGGAGTAGCCTTGAACAGTTTTTGTTGTTGTTGTTAATATAATAATAATAATAATAATAATAATAATAATAAAAAACAGAACTTATGCTTTCCTAAGTTTTAACATTAAGTGTTCAGAATTGAATTTCCTGTATATTTGTATTTGGAATATCACCATCAGCTCATTACAAAGACCCATGCTGAAATGAAGTCTTCCTCAGCCTTTACAGTGGTTGTCTGCCTTTCCCTGTCCTCCAGGGTTTTGTTCCTGAGTCCATGTTCGATCGTCTTCTCACTGGACCTGTGGTGCGGGGAGAAGGAGCGAGCAGGAGAGGACGGAGGCCCAAGAGCGAGATTGCCCGGGCAGCCGCTGCCGCTGCTGCTGTCGCCTCTACTTCAGGGATCAACCCTCTATTGGTGAACAGCCTATTTGCTGGGATGGACCTGACCAGCCTTCAGAATCTCCAGAACCTCCAGTCCCTCCAGCTGGCAGGGCTCATGGGCTTCCCTCCAGGACTGGCCACAGCTGCCACTGCCGGAGGCGATGCTAAGAACCCTGCCGCCGTGCTGCCCCTGATGCTGCCAGGAATGGCCGGTCTGCCCAATGTGTTCGGCCTGGGTGGGCTGCTCAACAACCCTCTCTCAGCTGCTACTGGAAACACCACTACTGCTTCGAGTCAAGGAGAACCGGAGGATGGCACTTCAAAAGTGGAGGAGAAAGGAACCGAGAACGAAGATGAGAACAAAGACTCCGAGAAAAGCACAGACACTGTTTCGGCTACTGACTCTGCAAATGGATCTGTTGGTGCTGCTACTGCCCCTGCTGGATTGCCCTCCAACCCGCTGGCCTTCAACCCTTTCCTCCTGTCCACCGTGGCCCCGGGCCTCTTCTACCCATCCATGTTTCTACCTCCAGGACTCGGGGGATTGACGCTGCCCGGCTTCCCAGCACTGGCAGGACTCCAGAACGCCGTGGGCGCCGGTGAAGAAAAGGCTGCTGACAAGGCCGAGAGAGGCCCCTGTAAAGATGGAGAGGCCTTGGAAGGCAGCGATGCCGAGGAAAGCCTGGACAAGACTGCAGAGTCCTCCGTCTTAGAAGACGAGGTAGCACAGGGTGAAGAGCTGGACTCCCTCGACGGGGGCGATGAGATAGAAAACCACAGAAACGACGAGTGACAGTACCAGTTCCAGTGAAAGTGTTGCAAACTTTTGACAAGTGGTAGTCCTACTGTTTACACTCACAGTTAATGTTCATACCTAGTTTTATAAGCTGTTCTGTAACATAGTGTAGCAAAAAAAGAAAAAGGAAAAAAAAAGTCCAAGTCATGTTATGCAGGTGTGTCCGAAGGTATCTTGGTCATTAAGTATTGTGCAGTGCATTATTTATTATCCCTAGGAGAGACGAAATTTCAGAGGCGGTCATGTCTTTTTAAGGAAACTTACATAATGCTCTGCTTTTTTCTTTGGGTACCATTGGTATTATAATAAAGAGCAATTGTAACGGAGTGGCACTGGTGAAAGGACGTGCTGCTCAAAGGAAGTATGAAGTTATATATTTAATTTTTTAATTTTAACTTTTAATTTTTTGCTGTGAAGGTCAAAATGAAATTTACCATACATATCATAACTTGCTCATTCGTTTCCCTTTTTGACTGTTTGGGGTTCCCACACTTGCGCATATACACACATCCATACACTCTGACAATCTCCACGTTAGTGTGAATGCCTCTGTCCCGAGGCGCAGCAATAATAAGGCAGCTGTTGAATGTGAAGGGTCCCTTTGGAAAATTAACCTACTGGGAGGGTTCTTGCCAGACAGAACTGCAGTTCCATTGTCTCGTGGTCTTGTAATGCACTGGTGAAACAAAATAAATAGAAGAATAAATAAGAGAAGTGAGAATCAGGTACCTTTTTTAAATTAAAGGACTTTGTTACTTTAGCCACAAAGCTAAAACAGCATTACCTCAGCTCTAAACTAGCCTTGAAGTTTACAGACAGGACTTTGTAAATGTATTGTTTTTCTTTGTTGTGATGTCCTTTTATTTTTTTCTTTGAAAACTGCTATCATGTAAGATAAAATTGTAAATTGCTGCCAACTGTAGTAATGATGCTTTTAATAAAAGTGACCCATGATATGCAGATGTAATTAGAGAATGTAGTGTACAGGGAACTGGTGTTCTCTGTATCTTTTGTATTCATAACAGATGCAGATACAGCACTCCGGCTTTTGTATAGTTTGTTGATATATCCTCTTATATCAACTTAGCTGTTAATAATGCACTAAACTGTCTTCAAGACTAGGTGGAAAGGAAAACCTTGAATTACCTTCACGTAATTCCAAGCCAGATATCTCAATAGACTGGCACACAAAATCCTCCTTAGGACTCTCCCAAAAGGGTGTCTGAGACTAAGAATACTTAAAATGTGTGCAGCGTGTGATAATGTGGTACACTGACGAACAAAAGGGCAAAAGAAAAACGAGGCTTTAATAGGCACACTATCTAGGTCATTTATCCTTGGATAATGGGTAGAAAAGCACAATGCCGTAGTGTCAGCAAGGGACACAAAGGCACTCTAGTGTCCTGCAGACCAGAGCTTGATGCCAGGAGCCAGTGTGTGGAAAAACCCATGTGGAAGTAAAATGGAGCCACTCAAGCACGCGTGCACACACACGTGCATTCACCCAGATGCAAGAGCTACTGGTTTATTGACCTCTTTGACTTTTAGGATAAGTTTTAAATTATAAGATCTATTTTCTGTGTTTCTAAATAAACCAACCCTATTGCCATACAGCCAAAAAGAAGAGGAGGTTATGTGGCGGAAGTATCATGGTAGGCCACCTGCCTCCCCTGGTGCACACACAGGTCACCTCCGCTCCACGTGTGACAGGACAGCTTGTCTAAATCCCATTTGGACAATGAGATTTAGCTAAAGATGAAAATATACCCATTATGATTGTGGAAGAGGAACAGCTTGGAACCATCATTACTGTTAAATTTTGAAAGTTAACTGGCCTGTGCACTGGAAGGAAGTGCCTTAGCATGTCTTCTGAAATAGAATTCTGGGAACATGGAAAATAAGACTAGACCTGCACAAAACACAGGGAACTTAAAAATATTTAACTTTAATAGGGAGGATTGGTTTAATAAAATACCTTATAAAAGGGTCTATTCCTAAAATTCTTTATTTCCTAGAAAATTTCCTGCGAGCTTCTGTGAATAGAGAATGCAGCCTGACTGGCCATCTTATATTCAAATGTTGAGAGCGATGATGATCTTCAAAGCAAGGCCTGAGGGGCCTGAAGCCAGTGACTGCTCTGACCTGACAAGTCCGCGCCCACTCTACACTAGTTCAAGCCATTCCAATTTCCACACTGGAAAATGCATTATTTTTCTTCAAACAAATGAATTCTTGATACTATGTCTTGAGTTTACCTAAAAAAATATTTTCAGTTCAGTCTGTTAACCAGTGTTGTGTGTGATATGAAGAAAGCATCAAGCTGCCCATGCTGTGGCTGCCCAGCAGCTTGGCCTGTGAGGGAAGCCGTTCTGTCCTAGGAAAGCTGAGACACAGGACATGGAACTGGTTCGCATTAACTACTGTAGCGCAGTTTGAACCAGCACCCACCAGGCCCTCCTGAAGTGCTGCAATCTTAGGCCTCTGGAAGAACAGTCATGTGGGGATGACCTAAAGTGTTTGGTGTCTCTGTGTTATTTTATGATTGTTTTTTGAGACAGGGTCTCTTTATGTAGCCCAGGCTAGCCATGAACTCTCACACCTTCTGCCTCAGTGTTCCAGATGCTGGAGTTACAGATGTGAGCCCTTGCACAGAGAAAGGAAGCCTCTTAAATGAGAGCTTAAGACAGTGCAAACTCAAGCTAAGTAAATTTGAGTTGCAATTAAAGTGTTTAGATTTGCATTTATTTTGCCCAATGAGTATTTCTACTGTATAAAGAAACCAAGTGTTTGAAAAGATGACCTTGACCCAAACAAAGCATAGAGCTATTAAATTGTAGACATGACCTGGTGATTGAACCCAAATTGGCCTGCCCTTAAACCCTAGGTTCCTAACCACTATGTTAAGGTAATCAAGATTCACGGGTAAGCAGTCACTGGTCCCTGATGTCATGGTGCTTATATCCTATAGGAAGAAGACTAATCGATTATAAGTAAGTTTTGGCAGAGCAAGGAAGACTCTTCAGTAAGGTGGTGGGGTGGCAAAGATGAAGGTCTGAAGAGGCATGGCTAAGCTCAGCCTGAGCCATGAGAAGCCGTAGGCAGACCAGGCAGAGGGAATAATCAAAGCAAAGACCTTAAACTGGGACTGACAGAACCAGAAGGCAAACAACCAACACGTCCACCTAAAAGAGTTGGAAGGCTGGAACCTGGGCTTACACCACCCTAATGGCCCTGGTGGGGGCTTCAGTTTTATTCTCAGCATTAAAGAAAGTCATTGGAAGGTTCTGTTGGAGGAAGAGATCAATATGGCAGCAACGCACAAATAAGGGCTTGTAAAAGGTAGCAGGGGGGTTCCAGCTGGGGGATTGTTCATCTTGGCGGTGGGTCTTGGGAAATGTTTTAGAGGGAATGTCTCCTGTTTAAGCAGACTGCTCATTGAATAATTTCAATTACATCTTGAGGACAGCTACCACTGAAGTACACCCAAAGGCAAAACCAACAGGTAAAGAACATGCGCCAGGTTTTGTTTTTCTTTTTCTTTTGTTGGGTTTTGTTTTTCAGTGTCATGGATTGCACGAAAAAAGATACTGGGAACTAAAATGTTTATAAAAAATTTTCTTTGTTCAATGAAAATTATTTTCAAATACTTGTTTGGAGCTTAGTTCTGAAAGACACAGAAGATGCAAGTGTAGAGCCTATTGGAAGAGATGTATTTGCAATGAGCACCCCTACAGCCATCAATACGTTTAAATTAGGAAACAAAATAACATGACTTCTAACAAGCACTTAAAAGTCAGGCTAGGCCTTATTCAATATGACTCTAATGTGCAATTTTATGTATTTTCTTAGCACAGGTAAGATTTACCACAGTCTTACAGATGGACTAAACTATATTTGGCCAAAAAGAAAATGATAAATTACCTCCTGGAAATCACTCTAATGTAAGACTTCTTTAGTGTGAAGTATTTCATTGAAGTACTTTTTAATACAGGAATCATCCAACTTAAGGGTTTTCTGAGAGGATGAGAATGGTTGTTTTGGGGGTATTTTGGACTGTAACTGATTTTACCTGACACAGTGTAGACCCAACCCTCCTAAAGGATCTGTTGATCCATAGATCCAGTTTTGGGACTTCCCACATGGAGCTTAATTTGAACTTTGATCTCTTTAATCAAATATTTACCATATAGTTGAACTAGAACAGGGTAGTGAGTGACAATTTCATTCTCACTTCTGACATCTTTCAGAGTGATATATAATTTTATTTCATGCCTAAATAGATTGAAACTCACCAGCTGAGTAAAGGTGGCAGCATTTGATGTCTGTGCCCCCAGCCATACCACTCGAGTGTGACAGCTTCTCTGTGGTCCAGTCCCTCTGTGAGCTTGCTTTCTCCTGCGATCTTCCTGACCCTGATAAAAAAAATCTATCATGGTGAATCTAGAGTTGGGGTTGAAGAATAATGTATTAGATTTGTTTTGTGGGGTATTTTTTAAGATTTATTTTTATGTGTATGAGTGTCTTGCCTGCATCTGTGTACAGGCACTGCCTGTGTGCCTAGTGACCACGGAGGCTAGAAGAGGGTGTCTGATTCGTTGGAACTGCAGTTAGGGTTATAAGCTGCCATGTGGGTGCTGGGAACTGAACCTTGAGCTTCTGCAGGTATTGTCATTGCTGTTAACTCCTGAGCCGTCTCTCCAGCTCGCAATATAATAGACTTCTAATGTGTAACAAATGGAGGCAGCAATTTAGCATGTTGTTTAGGCTTTACTCTAAGTGAGTTTGTCTAGTGTACCTTCCCCACGTATGCATTTTGATCTGAAAGTTTAATTTCAAGATTACTGAAGAGAGATACCCAATCCTAATCCCCACCTGGCCAAAGCCAGGTGGTGCATTGGCTTCATATGTTTGTGACTCAAAATTCTATAACTATCAGCCTCAGTTCTAGAAACTTCCACTTAGATGTTGGCTCGCTGACTGAAATCTAAGCAGGCTGTTCTTTTAATAATTCAGGGGAAGGCACATGGCGTCTGAGTGGCAACTCTGCCTGTTAACTTGCCATGCTTCCCTGAGAGGCAGGAAACTGCATTTTAGAGTTCAGCGTTTTTGTTTAATAGGCACTTGCGATCTAATCCACACCTCACCCCAGCCAGTTAGGCCCATGCTATTGTTACCACCCCTTTGCCCAAGACCAAGTGGTAAGACAAGTGTGGTGACCAGATTCTCATGGAAGTGGCGGCTGGCTAGCTTCACCACCTGTCTTAATTATAAACCTTCCATTAATATTAATTTAACCTGTGATCTTACAATACTGAGCCCTGAAACAGATCAGACCACAAACTAGGTTTCCAGAATCATGTAAGACAAAACTGATGAATGAAGGAATCAGGATTAAAAAAATTAATGAAGGATGACTGAGAGTTGTTTCATATATATACATATATATGCATGTGTCTATAAAGTAATTTCAAACATGTTTAATATTCATACTGTTCTTATAACCTGTGTAACCATCTGAATTTTTTTATTTAAGTGTATGTGCAAGTGTGCAAGGGGAGGTCAGGGAACAGCTTTTGGGATTGGTTCTTGCCTTCTACCTTATTGATGCCAGGCCCCTCATTTCTGTTGCGGCACTGTGTACTCCAGGCTAGCTAGCCCTTGAGCTTCTGGAGAATTCTGTATCTTCCTCCTGTCTCAGCCAAGAAGTGCTGGGATTCCACGTGTTGGTCATCTCATCTGTCTTCCCTCCCCCATGGGTTCTGGGGATTGAACTTGGGTCATCAGACTTGTGTGGCTGGCATCTTTACCCACACTGAGCCATCTTGCCTGCCCATATTCACTAGGATTTTTGGACAGTGAATATTGTGCTTCCATCTGTATCTGAATGGCCTTAAATGGCAGCCCCAGCTTGGAGAGGTTGGCTTGAGAAGTCTGGAGTGTTGTTCTTGTGAGGGTAGAAAATAGCCACACAGAAGGGGGTGTGTCTTCCTAGGTCCCCACAAGGTTTTCCTGGGCTATTGTGACTCTCCCTGTGACTTGCGTGGGTATCTCTAGTTTTCTTTGCTAGGTGTGGGGCCCTGCTAGATAACTCCGTGGTCCTTTCTGTCCATCTATAAGAGTTCCCTGAAAATGAGGACATCCACTGTGTCTGGTCATGGACATATTGTTCTGCCCCAAAAAAAGCTGCCTGTTTCTCAACCCCAGTTTCTGCTCCTTCAGCCTTTTAAGAAGCAGCTGGACTGATGCACAGTAGCCCAAGGGGACATGTAAAAAAACGTTTAAAGTCTTCCTTTGCCCTTCACTCTCCAAAATCTAAAGGTATAAACAATCCCTGTCACCTTTTGTTCAGAGTCAAGTGTGTCCTGGGCCATCAAATAAGAGAAGAACACTGTTGTATGTAGCTCAGTGCTAAGGGACTGGCTCCAATTCTGCCCTCAGTCACTTTGAGAAAAGAACTGTGGACCATCCGAATATGTGGCTGAGAAGAGTATGATTAAAGCTCAAGGCTGCATCCCAACCAAAACACTCTTCCTTACACTGTGTTCAGGCGTTAGTTGTTAAAATCTTGTCAAGGCCTGCGAAATGGTGCACTGCTGAGTCTGACAACCTGAGTTCAATCCCCAGGATCCACGTGGTGGAAGGAGAGAACCAACCCCACAAGTTGTCCTCTGACCTCCGTACAGGTCACCACACACACACACACACACACACACACACACACACACACAATGTAATTACAAATTTTAAATTACATATTTAAGATCTTTGTTGGGGATCATTACCCCAAGTCTTGAGTACTGTCCATAGTGTCATGGTGGAAAAAAGATATTGTTTCATTGTTCTATGTTGTGTGGCACTGTCTTTTTTTTTTTTTTTTTGAGGCAGTTTCAAAGCAAGGCTAGCCTTGAACCGTCCATCCTTCCTGTTTCAGAGTGCTGGGATCACAGGTGTGTGCCACCATTCTTGGCTTTAATTGGTTCCTAATGTATTTTGTAGACAGGCCAAATGAGCCAAACAACAATGGCTTTCCAAAGGGCCCAGGAAAGCAAGGTATCAACTTGCAGGAAGTGAGTTGAGGATTGCTGCTTTCTTGAGCTCAAAGGCCTCGTGGCCAAAGCCTCATCTCCAATTACTTTACCAGGAGGCTTTGCAAAACCACTTATAGTTCTACTGGGTGGTACGGTGCAGCCCTAAGAAGGACGTGGGGGAGAGATTGCATGGACCATTAGGAGACTGTCATGGGGCACATCTATACAGATCAGAACACATGGATGTGGTACATTTAGCTTCAATGATGATAGAGGAAGTCTTTTCCTGCCTTCAAGAAGATGCTGAAATCTACCAGAACTTGAAGGTTTAGGCAAACTTGCTATTTTAATAGCTATTTATCTTAGTCCAATGATTGCACTTATGGCTAAAATGTATTTGGATTATTAAGAAGCTCCTGAGCCCAGGGATCTAAAGAGGGCCCGGTGACTTGATCTGTTGTCCTTAACTTCTTGTAAAATTTGAGTTTCTTGCATCTGACCTCATCCAGGTTACTTTGAGGAAGGACTAACTAGGTTCCTAAATTATTAGGGAGAGGAGGAAAAGAAAAAAAAACTGAAGTCAGATACACACACAACCTCTGCCGCATTGGGATGATCATATGCCCCTTTAACTGGCAGCAGTGGACCCCAGAACGGAATCATTGGCCATTTTTTTCTAGTTGTGGATCCTTGATTGGTGCATTAAATATAGTCATTTTGGGTTTTGGGTTTGCTTTGGGCCTTCATGCCTTAAGGCTCCTCGGGAATGAATGTCCTGGAGACTTTTTCCCTAGTAAGGAAACTTTTTTCAAAAATTATTCCAGGGGCTGGAGAGATAGCTCACCTGTTAAGAGCGCTGGCTGCTCTTGCAGAGGACCTGGGTTTGGTTCTCACCACATGGTGTGGTTAACTGTCCTTAATTCCAGTTCCAGGGGGATCAGATGCCCTCTTCTGGCCTCTACAGGCATTGCACACATGTGGTACACTTACATACATGCAGGCAAAGCACTCTTACACATGAAATAAAAATGAATAATTATTCCAGACAAAGTAACAAGCAACACCCTAACCTTCCTCAGTGATCAATTGCCAGATGCTATTTCATGTGCACCTGGAGGGTATGATGGGAGGTGCAGCTGGGTAAAAGAAGTGTGTAGCCAGTTGAGTTTTTGCTCATGGGCCTCATGGTGTCATTGGGCTGGCAACTGTGCTGATCTCAGACCATGTGTTCAATATTGCCTCACCTGATGCTGGCAGCTTTGAACTAGATAAGTTAGTTCTTACTTTAGAGATTAAAGAATTTATAGCTCAGTTAAGCAAGGTTAGAGGTGGGCTTAGCTGGGTCATGTAGGCAGGTCCTAGGACTCTGAACCACAATGTGTGGTCTTTCTACCACCTTATAACCAACCAGGATACCCCAACTGTGCAAAGGGAGAGCAGGGACTTGGCCCATCTCTGAGCCCTCTTTCTCATTTGTACATTGGGGAAAACTAATATTTGTGCCTTTTCTTATTGTATATGGGTTAGAAATAAGGAATCAAGACTATCAAAGTCCTATCTGGGGGCTGGAGAGCTGGCTCAGCCATTAAGAGTACTGGCTGCTCTTGCAGAGAACCTGGGTTTGATTTCCAGCACTCACATGGCAGCTAACAACTAATCCATAACTCCAGTTCCAGGGGCTCCAACACCCTCTTCTGATCTCCATGGCCACCGCAGGACACTGGTGTGTTTACACACAGGCAGGCAATATACTCACACAGAAAATAAAAATAAAATATTTAGCAAAGTCTTGTCTGATCTGAACTGACGTGGGTAAAGGGCTGCTTCAAAATCATCTGATGAGGAGTTTCAAGGAAGTGGCATAGGGGAAAGCAGTGTGAAGAACACTGGGAGGAGGGTTAGGGTGTTAGGACCTATGAGGCTTGTTCTGTAGGATCAGGGCTGGTGCTATCTTGAAACACAGGCACTGTGCAAAGCAGCCTTTAGCCTGCAGGAAGGGCCAGGGCTGGACAGGAGGCTTTGTAGATCAGGTTCTCGGACTAGTGGAGCTTCATGTATATTTTTATTCAGATAGGAATGTATTTAAGCTTCACAAAATAGGCCAAGGATGTGGCTCGATGGCAGAGTGCCTGCATAGCATGTGACAGACCCTGGATTTGGCCTCCAATACCATACACACACACACACACACATACACACACACACAATACCACACATGCACACATATGCAAAGAAAAATGGCTAAAACTTCACAAAACATATTCTTACTCTCTCTAACACACTCTGGTCTTTTCTGTTGCAGTCTAGTCTGTTCCATTAAAACAAGGAAGTGAGCCGGGCATGGTGGCGCACGCCTTTAATCCTAGCACTTGAGAGGCAGAGGCAGGCGGATCTTTGTGAGTTCAAGGCCAGCCTGGTCTACATAGTGAGTTCCAGGACAGCCAGAGCTACAGGGAGACCCTGTCTCAAAAAGACCAAAGAAAAAA